>JAYEVF010000097.1:0-100000 GCA_036346355.1 Rhipidocladum racemiflorum | reverse complement strand
ATAGTATTTGTGTCGGATTGAGTCATGTGTGATTAAAAGTGAGCTTTTGAAAAAGATGACGGTTAGAGCCCCTATACTAGTGATGGTGGATAGAACCTTCACTAAAATATTAAATACTTCAATTGTTAAAATAATTGTTAAAATGTGCTTTACGAAAACTATAATCAAGTATGGTTTAATGAAAGTAGGCTTTGAGCAAATAAACCCTATTAAGCCATCCTTGGAAGGCCCACATATGCATGATTTTTCCCCGACTTGCTGAGTACTTTTGTACTCACGTGCTACAATTTGTCGTCATCAGAGAACTACCAGGACGCCGTTGAAGACGGTGAGTACTTCGCGGAGGAATACGAAGAAGGTGGCCAGGATTTCTAAGCTCGCGCTTCTTGTCGTCGCCTGTGGCGTTGTTGGGTTCCATTTACTTGTCATTTGTTTTTCCGCTGCTTTGAACTCAGGTCATGTGACCTCGTGATGTAATAAATAGCCATGTGGCTTATACTTTATGATATTGTTACAATTTCGCTTGTTCGACTATGATGTTGCACTGTCTGACTGTGTGTACTAGCTACTGATCTGGGACTAGTACGGAAATACACAGGAGATTCTGGATAGCTGATCCGGGGTCTCACATTCACGCCCTGCCCCGAGTGCGAACTCGGTTTGTCGCCGACCGCATCGGGCTGGATGTCTAGGCAATCGATCATAATCATGGTTTCTACGGCCGACACCTCGGTCTGGTACAAAGGGTTCTACGTATGAAACTACTTTGTGCGGTGCTTGGTTCCTAGGCATAGTCCCTTGGAATTGAGAGGCCCTGTCTGTTTCAATCACCGAGACGCCGATTGGCCGAACTCCGCTAGCCGATGACGTCGGTAAGTTTGTGTTCAACTTTGCTCCATCTGTGTGCGTGGTAATGTGCAACTCCACCTATATGAGTGCTAGGTTTTAACACGGTGGGTTGGGTTGGCATCATTAGAGGTGTCGGAGCCGACACGTTTACTGTGTTAGTATTTGACGGTATCGAGTACACTGGGTACGTCGGCAGAGGCTGTAACGGGTCTAACAGACTAGAGCCGATGATTTAACACTATTTTCAATCATCAGCTTTAATGTGGAGACTAGAGCCGATGATTGATTGATCAGTGTATGATGTACAGATTGTTCAATCATATTGGATAAATCAGTAGGGATGTCGCCGATAGGATTGATTGTTGGAAGTGCAACCTTTTGAGTAACTCCTCGCCACGTCTTTTGGAAGCACTTTAACATCATCTCTTCCAGTATTGCTTTCGATCTTCAATTTCTTTTGCTGCTCAGGAGTTAAATCGACCAAGGTAGGCGCTATTATTGCATCTGCATTGATGTCGATTGTAGTCAGGATTTTCCAATCGATGACATGATCGATCTTCCGTGTCCCATTGGGCGTGCCAAAATATGTTTGCGCAAAAACTTGAAGTGAGATTCTTCACCTCAAACACACAAGACAAACACCGGGTTTGCAAAGCGTGCGGTCGATTTGGCCTGCAATCGACAAGGTGATGGATTCAGAAGCACAACCAAAGATAATTAATGAAATTATCGGCTATTCGATCGCCACAGCCGAGAAGGGGATAACTAGATTAGCTTATCAGGGCTAACCCAAGGGATAAAGGCAGATCGGCTTTGAAGGCGATGCGCAACGAGCAAGGCAGATCGAACCTGGAAACAAGTCGACGAGAATAACAAATTGGCGATGCGCAACTCTTTATTGATCTCGAGGGCTTACAGAGGAAAGATTACCTATGGAAGCATGCATGCTCACTTTAATTTATTAGATCGATAGACCATGGTTATATTATGTTGAGGCTATTCACGTACAATGGTAGAACCAATCAATATTCCTTCATGTTTAATGGCAAGAAAGTGGTTTTGGAACCCATGATCGACTCCTGCTGGTTTAATGGTAGACGATAACACCAAGTGTTCGGCGAGAGGCCAGCACGCGGACTATATTATATTCTATTCTATTCTATTCTACTGCATGTAGTAGTATTTTATACTATATCCCAATTATAGAGCAACAATTGATTTCTTCAAGCGGGCATGCAGCGTGCTATATATAAATAGCAGCTATATCGATCGGCTCAAGCAGCTGCAGCACAACTAGAGTAGCTAGTACTGATCACTACTGAGTGAGTGGTAGTGTCTGTCAGTCAGAGTTAACTCTCCAGTTGGGCAATGGCGAGCCTCAACCTCAAGAGCAGCGGTGTGGCCATCGTGTGCTGCACCTGCATGCTCATCTTGATTTCTGTTTCCGTCGTCGATGGGGTGTGTGTGACGGCCCGCCTTTTTAGGGGCAGATCCGTACGCCTCGACAGCTACCCAGGATGATTAGCTGCCAGGAACCAAGCATATTATTACCAGGCAAAAGTCAAATTCCAACATTTTTATTCAATATAAGGCCTAACGGCTAGGGTTTTTACAGAAGAGGGCGCAGCAGGGCCCGAGTAACTTACAAGCAAAACACCGCACAGGCAGGCCTGAGCAAAAGATTAAGACCTCAAAACCAAATTGCCATCTACGCATTCCTGGAACGTTTTCAGCTTCTTCAATCTCTGAAAGGGGGTCGGGGTTGCAAGGGTGAGTACGGGAGTACTCAACAAGTCGTACGGAAAACACTGAATATTACATGCAAGGATGTAGCACAATATTGGCACAAGGTTAAAGTATTTGTGGATGCAGTTTTATTTGTAATATCATTTCACATTTAAAACACAATCCATAATAATAGTAATCCAGGGGGGGTTCCATTCACAAAGTCATCACCATTAAACCACATCATCATTAAACCACATTCTCAAAACATGCACCAAGATCTACTTGAGCTAGGTTACGGGATTCACCCCAATTAAACTTAGCTTCATTTACCGGAAGCACGGCGTATTCGAATACCATTTATTCACTCTGCAGAGGTGTTCAGCTTTACCCACAAGATTCCACGATCGTTAATGCCAACTCGAGTTTAACACGCAACTTAAATGCGCGGCGGATCGAGGTTATCATAGCTTTCGTTGGACATTTCCCTCTTCAGTCCCTATCCGGTAGAGTTTTGCTCCACATTATCCCGGGGTCCCCACTTGGCCAGTGTGGAGTGCTTGGTCCCGCTTACTGTGGCACCTACCGTTGTGAACCCGAAATGCCACAGTTTCCTCAGGCACACTTTCGCTTTCACTCCCATAATCATTGGACCATCTCCCACACCTGGGAAGGTAACCTGCTCCTATAGGTATTCCGAGGGAAAGTACAATGTACCGAGCTATGTTGAGTCAAGCCAACGAAGTTGACCGCCCAACTTTGTGGTTGAACGAGTTCTTAAGTTATTTACTTTGCTCAAGGGGATTATGATCCTTACATTGCCAAAGACCAAGCCTTTTCCGATCCACAAACCAATCCGGTACCAAGCTGTACCAGCCACCACAACCAACCATGGCATTAATCATCGGTAGGGATTGGAACTCATCCTCTCCGGATTTATCCACTGTCCCCCAAACCGTAGCACTTTTCCAAACATAACCGAACCAACGGTTCGGCCTTTTTTATTTCCATTCTCAAAAGCATTTGACTAAACTAACAGGATAATAATAATTATTACTGGAATATTAATTAACCTAAGGTCACAAGGATGTAATTAGGTTCAATATTTTTCAAGGAAGTCTCATGAGCAAATCGGCATTAACTAAGAATCACGTCATTCTTAAAATAAACGGATTTGCAATATTTCAACATACAGTAAAGTAATGCGGTAGAAAATAGTAATTAACTATAATAAGGCATGAATAGGTTCAACATGTTCAAAGGTGTACGGCTTGCCTTGCTGGCGATCGGATCGGACGAAGTGTCGTTGACGCGGTCGAAATCGGCTCTTTGTCGGATCCGGTCTGCTCCGGAATCATGGCGGCTCTGGAATCGTCAACGTCCGGATCTAACGCGAAAAGGACGAACGACAATAAAGAAACGAAAAGCGAAAAGAAACTAAAACGAAGCGGAAGCGGAAATCGAATCGCCGAGAGAGAGAAAGGAAGGGCGTTTTGGGCATTTGGGAATTTTCGGAGTCTCGGATTGAGGAACGGAGGGCATTTTTGGACTCAGTGGCTCGAAACGGTTCGGAATATGTATTTTGGTCATTTTTGGGCTTTTGGATAATTTTGGAGTATTTTTGGGTATTAAAATGAATTAAAAAGGATTTTGGAAATTAAAAATCAAATAAGAAAAAGAAAAGGGGTACTGTTCATGCTGGGCCGCACCAAAATCGAAATTGGCCCAAGCAAAAACGCGCGCGTGGGGGAGGCCTATTGGGTGGCCCAGCTCTCGTGTGCCGTGGCCCGACATCTGAGCAGGCGGTGGAGAGAGAGAGAGGGGGCTGACGGGTGGGGTCGGGTGGCAGAGAGAGAGGGGGGGTGGCTGCGGGTGGGACTCGGGCGCGGGGAGGGGCTGGCAGGTGGGGACATCTTGGCAGCGACGGGGGTGGCGGCGGGGTTACGAAGCCGGAGCGGGCGCCGTAGGCGGGGAAGACGGCGGGGCGGCGCGAATTAGGGCAAGGGAGCGCACGGGACCAAAGGGGAAGGGCGGAGGAGCTCACCTAGGGCTAGGGCACGGCTCGGGGAACCCAAACGGCGGCGGAGCGGAGGCGGCGGCGACTTGGCCGGAGCCGGGGAGGTGGAGCTTGGAGAGGGCAGGAGAGAGTGCGAGAGGGAAAGCAGCGGAGGAGGAGGCGGCGGAGTTGATGAGCCACGAATGGCGGCCGAGTCGCTTTATAGCCGGCGGGCGCGGGTCTTTAGCCTAATCATGGCGGCGAGCAGCGCGCGGCGATGGGGCGAAGCGGTCTGGCTCGGCTCGGCGGTGCTAGGGCGGCGAAGGATGGAGTGCCCTACGGGCTTAGGGGCTAGGGCGGCGAGGGGACGGCGCAGCGCAGGCGCTGGCGCAGCAGCGCTTGGCAGCAGCCGCCATGGCGACTCACGGGAGGAGGGAGAAGCACAGTGCAAGGCGCACTGTGCGGGGGCGCGGGCGGGCGCGGGAGGCGGCAACACGCGAGGGCGCGGGCGAAGGCGGGTGGCGGAAAAGCGGGGCGAGGCGCAAAGGTGAAGGGAAAGCGTAATGGCCAAAAGAAGAAAGCGCACCGGGAGCGAAACTTTCCCGAAATGGTAAAAATCCGAAATACAACCAAACAAATCCAAAAAAAAATCCAAAAAAAACAGGAAAAAATCACAAAATGCAAATATAGTCTAATTCAAACTTATTTGAAAATTTTTGGGGCATTTCAACCTACCCCCCTTAAAACAAATCTCGTCCCCGAGATTTATTCCTCCTGGGCGAAAGGTTGCGAAAATATTGCTGCTAACCTGATTCCTTTTTCCAAGATTTCCTTGAGTACGTGATTTTTCCACAATACTTGGCAAATTCTGATAGTCTTAAAATTCAAATCTGCTTTCCATGATTTCCAAGATCTTGACCGTTCTCTTATGGAGAATCGTACTGGGAATTCAAATCCTTTGGGTAGCACTTGTCCTGACTGCTGATGGAAATGTCCTCTCTGAGGCATACTGTGAATTTCCAAACAAATCCTGATCCAAACTGTAACTTGCATGCCATTCCTCTGATCTTGTCAGAATCTTCGTACGGTCCAGTCTATCCGGTCTTAGCTCCTTATTTTTCATCCAAAATGGCGCGGGTTTTGATGGTGGTATTTTTCTGACCTAATTTCCCGAGTATGCATACGGTATTCTTCAACCACCACAGCGGGCATATTGTATTGACTGCAGGGCACACTTTCGGTTGTACAACAAGAAGCCCAACACACACCTCCTGGACCATATAGTGGAGTGCGAGCCAAAACAGAGGAGGCGTCTCGGCAAGTCTCCGGAAGGGCAAGAGGGTACGTCCTCTCGAAGAGAAAGGGATAAGGGGAAGCAGCTGGCCGAGCTCCGCAGTACGCAACAAATCCTTGACGCATTACAAAGACCATCCGGGAACCCGGGTGGTATTAACATAGGGGGCGCCGGAAATCGGGATGGCATGCCCATATGGGAGGGCAGGACTCCACAGAATGCACACAAACAAGTTACTTCTTATACCCCAGAGACGTATGGCATAGGCTACCCATTGGCCAGAAATGGGAGCATCGCAAGACGCCCATGGAGCTCTTTCATAAGAGAGATTGAGCGGTGTCCGAGAACAAATCGCACAAGATTGACGGGTGATGTAATATGTAGAAAATGTATGGCATCATTCCCACTGTACGAACATAGGCGAAACGATCACTTGTTCCACCATTACAATCAGTGTTATTGGCACTTCTCCTAGCAATGTCGTCACTGTTGTAATATCCGTGTAATATCATCTGAACTTTCGTTGTATACGCCTCTACGATTTACATCGCCTTTTGTCATATCAACCTCGTGTCATTATTGCTTTTTCAGCTTTTGTCATATCAACTATTTTCAGCTTTAGTCATATCAACTTAGGGTCATTGCGACAGTCTATTTGTGTAGCAAAGAAAGGTGTAAATGAAATATTTTTCCAGAATATGCTACTCCATATGTCAAACAGCATATCTGCAGTTCTGTTGCAAAAAATTACATTTAAATGTGATATTTTACGGGCTGCCGAAAAGGGTTAAAAGTTATCGTTCACAATAATACTTAGGGTCATTGCGACAGTCTATTTGTGTAGCAAAGAAAGGTGTAAATGAAATATTTTTCCAGAATATGCTACTCCATATGTCAAACAGCATATCTGCAGTTCTGTTGCAAAAAATTACATTTAAATGTGATATTTTACGAGTCAGAAAAGGGTTAAAATTTATCGTTCACAATAATACTTAGGGTCATTGCGACAGTCTATTTGTGTAGCAAATAAAGGTGTAAATGAAATATTTTTTCAGAATATGCTACTCCATATGTCAAACAGCATATCTGCAGTTCTGTTGCAAAAAAATTACATTTAAACGTCATATTTTACTGGCTGTCGAAAAGGGTTAAAAGTTATCGTTCACAATAATACTTAGGGTCATTGTGACAGTCTATTTGTGTAGCAAAGAAAGGTGTAAATGACATATTTTTCCAGAATATGCTACTCCATATGTCAAACAGCATATCTGCATTACATTTGCAAAAATTATATTTAAATGTGATATTTTACGTCATTAAAAGGGTTAAAAGTTATCGTTCACAATAATAATAAACAAATTTTGAAATTTATTTCTGCGATTGGCCGGAAAATAAAAACGAAAATAATATATGTAAAAAACGAAAAGGGTTTTAAATACAAACCACCACTGTGGAATTTTTTTTAAAAAAAATTATCCAAATTTACGCAGAATATGCTACTCCAGAGAGCAGAGAAGAATTACAGAAAAGTAAATTAACACTGCACTGTTGTCTCCTTTCGTGAACTCACATCCCTCAGCTATCGCGAAATCACTCCTCTCTGCTCTCCAGGAATCAGCACTCGCATGCAGGCTGAGCTCTCCGGCTTTATGCATGCAGGCTAAAAGAATCAAAGCATCCTATATAGGCTAGGTATGCAGGCTAAGGGAATCAAAGCACGAAAGCATCCAAAGGGGCACCATGCATCCACAGGAGGCTTTGGTTGCTATCAATTATTTCCCATCACATCGGTTGGCAGATGCATGCATGTGAAGCGCAGTGAACAAATCAGCTAACAAACAACCATTAAATAAATAATATTCAACCTGGGAACAAAAAGGAAAAAAAAACACCTGCGAAAATAACTAAACAAATCAAAATATGAAAAATTTTAAAACTTAAAAAATTCGAAAATTTTCACTGCAATTTAAAATCCCGAGCGCTGCAATTTTAAAAATTAGGCAGATTATTGAACAAATTAGTATGAACAAATTGTTGTCGACAAATCTCGAGAATTTTTTTTGGGGCCCATAATAATAAAAAAAATTAAAGCATGTATTAACAAAAAAAAATTCCAATACAATTTTTTTTCCCAATTAAAACCGCGGTCCCAGACCGCACCTTTTTAAAAAAATTTTAAAAAAAAACTCGCGGTGGGGGAGCGCGAGATTCAAAAAAAACAAAAAAGAATTTTGGAAAAATTTCCAGCGCTCCCGAGCGCTGGTTTTGAAAAAAAAAATTTAAAAAATGTCGCGCACTGGCATCGCGGGAATCGCATTAAAAAATTCAAAAAAAAATTTCCGCGCACGGGACGAGCGGCATTACACTGTTGAGGGGCTATTTCTGAAATTTTGTAGGATAAGCGGTTAGATCTGTAAAAAGGATGTTCAGAGGGGTTAGAACAGTAAAAAATTCGGCTTCTTATCGCTCATGTGCAGGAACAGTCAGAACTACTAGTAAAGAAAGCATTTATAGCTAGAGCCGATCAAGTCCCCCTGATGTGATGATGCACCTGCATTTCTACTGTTGCAAAATAACTCTTTGCAGGCTCAACATGTCCACCCTGTACTGTTCACACAAACTCTGCTTGTACAAGCTTTTTTTTATATATATTTTCCCTAGCTTCTTTGAGGCATTTTGCTTTGGAGGTCATCAATAAATAATTCACTCTATGAACCTTCTTTGCTGTCGAAGAGGTGAGAGACCTATTTCAATTCAACATTCGGCAACCAAAGCGTATACAATCAATAAGTGATCCCTAACAAATAAATATTATATTCACGAGACATATTTCATAAACATGGCTCGACTCCTTTGGTTAGCCACCGAGGGTGCCTTCCTACTCCTGACATAGGATGTCGGGTGAGTGGAATGGAAATAATCTTACTGGGCTTATAAAAAAGAGAGTACGGGAGGTCGGAAAGAACAGCGGATGACTGCCAAGGAAGAAGACATTCATTCGCTAAGGCAAAGTCCTAGTCAGAGACGATGCACAATGCACTGATAGGTGGGCCCCACCTATCAGTGGCATGTGCGGTGCGCGGGCTGGTGAGCTGGGCCTCGTAGTAGGCTGGGCCAGTGACGCGGATTGGGCAAGAGAGAGAAGAACGGTGGGATGGGTTGGTGGGTCGGGCTAAGGGGAAAAGGGAAATGGACCAGTGTGATAGGTTTTGGCCCAAAGGAAATTTTATGTATTTTAATTAGTCTTTCTATTTCAAAAATACAAATAAATAAATAAAAAAATCTCAAATAAAATAGCAAATGCACTCGAAAAGTTCCTAGAAAAATATGAAAAATACTTCCAAATACAAAGAACTCAAATAAAATAATTTGGATAGTTTTTTTACTTGGGATTTATCATATTATATTGTTTTCATTTAGGAAAGTATCATATTTAATTTTAATTAGCAATAAAATTGTTGAAATTTTTCTAAGGGCTTCTACACAAAATATTTTAAAAAGGAACAAAATTGGGGTGTTAGAGCATCTCCAAGAGGGGCCCTAAATATGGTTCTAACTTGAATTATAGGGCTTTTGGGGAAACGATTAACTCCAGCAAGGGCCCTAAATTGTTAAAATTTAGCAAATTGTTTTAGGGCTCTTAGGAGAGTAGCTATATTTAGCAACTCTGTGATTAAGCCTTATCTTTGTTGGGTTTTAGGGCCTAATTGCTGGAGTGAATATTTCGTTAGAACCCTAAATCTAATTAGTTAGGGTCCTAAATTAAAATTTAAGGTTTATTTTTAGGGCTCTCTCTTAGAGATGCTCGTACACCCTACTCAATCTTGTCTCCAACGCTGTTGAATCGATGTCACCATGTAGATAAGGACAGCGGTGTGGCGGGGGAGGGGAGGGAAGCAGCATGTTAGGTGTGGTATTATTTTTGGTGATAAATGATCGTCCCGCTGTGCAGGATAAAACTCCGCTTTTATTAGTTAAGAACATAATTAACATGATCGTCCCGCTGTCTTCGTTCTTTTTACTCGTTATTTTGGGTACGACATAGCCTTAACGACACACATCTAATAATTAATTTTTCTAATTATATTTTTTTCTGATCAAACATAAATACTCTATGAAAAATCTAGCGGTATCATCTCGATCAAACAAAATGTTGGAGAAGCTACCGCAAACGCAGCATATACAGCCTCGGCTGCCTCCTAGTGTTACCAAATCCAACCCAAGTAACAGTACTACTCGCTAGTAGCAAAACAGCAACAACGCTCTGTTTCCAATTCCATGTGTGTCGTGTGCTGACTCACCGGCGGCTCCTCCTACTAGCTAAAAAAGTTTTGCATCCCACCACCAAAGTGCTCACAATGTCCAACTTGTTCTGCTTGACGTGAATGCTAGCAGCCACGCACTCCTTCAGTAATAACACTACGCATTCTTCTCAAAAACAGAGATGAAGCTCAAGTGCAAAACACAATTCACTGCACACAATTTTATCATGTAAAATAAATGCAGACAATCTATTTCAGTTAGTAGTAAACATCACATATAATATTCGGACATGCAACCTCTTTAGAAGTGTGATGATCTTTCTACACCATGCAAGATATAAATGTGAAACTATTCCAAATATTGTTCACTCACATATTTACTCGATTCCTTCTATAAATAAAATAAAAAATGATTCAACTGCGTGCAGGTGCACAATGAATCTGAATCCTTAACCACTCAACCAAGATCCAATACAACAGCTAAACAATATGGATTTGTTTCTCAGATCAGGTTGAGTGTTAACTCTTCAGGTAATCTGTTTTGTACCTGCTGTAGTCTAAATGAGACAATGTAGAACGTAGACGCACATTGTGCTTTACGGAGGGCAAGCTCTAAAGATATACGCATTGAAATGCAATAAATACACATTGTATGACTCAAAAGAGAAAATTAAAAGATATGCAGAAAAACACAAGTTTGATCTGTGCAAAGGTTTAATGAAATCGATCATTTGTTGTTCTCACAGAAGATTCGGTAAATTCTTTTTGCAAAAGATTATACCTTCAGATTGCAGAACCAGCACATGAACAGTCTCAGAGTGGGCAAGTCCTCAAGCATTTTAAAATCCCTGTTGAACTTGTAAACTTACCAGGTGAAACGCTGATCGTGGCAGCCTGGTTACCATAGTGAAGCCCAGCAAGCGAATTCTGGCTGCTTTTAGACCACAGCAGAGCTTCATGAAGGCTACCTTCCTTCCAGCAAATGTTAACAGTCAGGCCACCTTGAGCCTTCAAACCTTTAACGCAACCATGAGACCACTTGTCGCGGGGTAGAGCAGGGAGCAGGTACAAGTCGCTTCCAATGCTCTGTACCAGCATTTTCGATAATGCAGCTGGAATCTGCAAGAGATGACTGTTACAATACCGCAAGTTGATTGTAAAAAGGAGTAGAACCATAACTATTATTAGAGCCCTTTTAGAGTGGCTAAGAGTTTTCAGCTTAGACTATCAAAAATTAAAGCCTACCAGCCCTCACTAAACAGGTTGATTTCTGCAAAGAGAACTGCAACTCCATATCATATGATTCAAGTTTTTTTTGTAATGGTAAATAGATTGGTTCGAAATGATTGATCAAGCTAAAGATGATCTAGTTTACTCAAAATTTGCATCGATTTGGAAAGGCAGATGTGCTGTGAATAGATTGCTATATAAACAACCTTCCTTTTCAACCTCATGTTCTGGATCTATCAAAGTGATAAGCTGCAGAATCATTTTGTATGCATGCTCACTGTTGTGAAGATGGGCCCACATGACTATCTTCCATGAAGTAGACCACCCAGGGCCTTCGTCACCTAAGCAATGTATAAGAAAGCTTTTACGACATCAAATACAAAGAAAGTGATGGGTTCTTAAAACTGCAGTTATATCTAGTTCTTAACAGTGAACTCAACAAAAATGGACATTCCTAACAATGTCATGCATCTGTTGAAAAAAAAAGAACATGGCACCTTGTGATAAAAAGAAAACCGCAGAAGAAAAATGAAACTCTAAACATGTTCACGGGAGGATATGCTCAGCAGCTTGGCAAGTAGTTTATGAATGTTTTGACCAAGAACAAGGAAATATCTTTGACATTTTTATATTCCTGAGTGAACACAAGTAATATTCAATTATTTTCTTAAAACAATGTTACTTATTTCAACCCTTTATGAGAAAACAACATCAGTTGATCCAATCCCAATAGTCCCTTTTTTCGTGAGTCAATCTTCATATATCATGGTGTTCAGAGTTGTTGCATGCTCATTCCGCACATGTTTATCACCGGAACACGAATAAGTTGTGCACTTGGTGTCCCTATTATCCTTCTACTCTAAAGTTGTCCATATTGGAAAGACAAAATTTCGATTAAATCACCACCCTAAATAGCTAGCACAAAAACATGACCATCTCAGCGACCGAAAAACACGTTTCATCCATGGAAGCAATTCAGGTCCCTCTATTCTCGAAACATCTTCTCTGTTTTTAGCACAAACAGATATCTATAATTCTTTTATATGAGGTTCTATTTAGCCAATCCATTGGTAGAAACTGCCAGTGACATGTTTTTTTATTTTTATTTTTTTGCTATTTTAGACGAACTGGATCTGAAAAGTTGTTCTCTTTCTAAGAAAAAAAAAATCATCTACTCCTTGTTTGCAGTAGGCTGTCACAACGTTCTTTGTACTGGAACCCATGTCATTGTTATTGCAGCTACCATTATAACCTTGTTTTATTGGAGCAGCATCTGAGTTTGACATCATGTCGTAAGTCCGTTTTCATAGCATCCGATCGAGCTGTTATCATGTGGCGAGCAGCTCCCCACAAATCCTGATTGGAAGCCGCATGCAGATGTATGGTACCTTGCAACAAAAGTAAAAGTTAGTACGCAACATACAGATGCTCTCATAACTCACTAATGACACCGAATTATGTTTTGCGGAGATCTGATAGTCTTAATACATTCCGTTGTTCATCTTGGATAGCATCTCCAGTTGACCTCGACCGCTTCAAACTCCAACTCAAGAGATGGCATAACGTCATCACGGTCCTTATCGTTCCCTTGTTGCACTTTGGAGGAGCAATTGGGGGGCATCTACAGCTCTTGCTGCCTGCTGGGCATCCATGCTTTTGGCTATTGAACCAATTATATAGGTCAGCAGCTCCAACGTCCAAATTTTCCACCATTGCTTCCTTTGAATTGTTTTGTCGTGAATATTCACACCATCTATCTGTTGGTTTGATGGACCTCTTAATTGGAGAAGATTGATAGTCCGTGTTTAAATTTCTCGGGGCACCTATTTCCAAGTCCTTCCCCATAAGTCTTCTGAAAATAAAATGAAATTTAATCAATATATAATGGTGGAATGAGCTCTTTTTTTTTGGTTCAATTGCACAGTGAAACAGCTGAACCCATACCATTAGTTTCTTTTTGTTTCTTGCAATTTTTGTTGTTTGTACCTGGTATCCATCTATTAATTGTTGCATGCATATCTCTGACTTCGGGTGAATCACTTTTGCCCAAGTGCTATCAGGCGGATCGGCTAATTGATCTGAAGACATAGCCTGCGGACTGTCGATCTCCACAGTGCACTTTGTCCATAAGCTCTGCGCCTTAAAACAAGTTGATGAGAAAACCAGTATAAATACACTTGCTTTTGACATAACTATTCTATCAGAGCAGTGGGTGCTCAATATTTTGTTTCTTTGCCACTTGGTTTTTCACTGATATATGGGCCTATATCTCGCCTGTCAGTGAGAGAGCAAACAAATGGGATACATGGCTTAGTGACAAGAACAAAGTTGTTTCGGCATAGCACCAATTGCCGAATGAAAACCATTCCCCTTCCCAACCCGCTAAATTAAGAAGAAGAAAAAAAGATTACGCCATCAAATCAGGAAATATATTACTACCATTGGAAGGTAGTTCGTGCAAATTTTAAATATCAGGTAATATCCTCAGTTCTCTGGCTAGAATTTATAAACCAAATTGATCCGTAACAAATATGGACCAATTTCAAGTTGACATGAGTAGTCAATTAGTCATCATCAACAAAGAAGCCATAATGCTTTTCCCAGCCTAGTTATCCTGTAGATATACCAACCTACAGCTTTCCCAAATGTCTGATATCTGACATCTCAAATGCTTGACTAGTTTTACCTCATAAATATTTACCTACCATTCTCTGATTGTCACCCAACCCCATCAGATCATTAAAATCCTGCTACATTGAAAACATTATAGTTTATCCTCATCCATACATGTGCTTGCAGCGATTTAATGAATGCCCCATTCTCCTTTTATGTTCTGAGAAATGTAAAATTTATGGAACTACTAGTAAAGTGCTCGTGCGTTGCAACGAATCCCAAATAGATGATGACACCACAAGTTCTAAACTCTTAAAAATAAAAAAACGAGAATTTAAAACTTGAGCTATCACTTATTTAAGATCCGTTACTAAAGAATTACTGAACAAGGGAATACAATGAAATGCAAATAAGGCTAGACAAACAGCAAATAACTACGGAATTCCTCCTAGAAATTTGGCCCCCTATTGTTATGGCCCAAGAACGGCCTGGCAGACTCACCATAACCCCCAACTCATTCTTATAATAGTTAAGATATAGTGTTTTTCCAGAAAAACAACTCATGTATCAGGCTATTGTTGTCTTCTCCATTACATGTTACAATGCTCTATCTTCCTTATTTGAATTATCTTTCCTTCTTGTCAGCTATATTATAGCTCTAAACTTGCCCGATGGTAGCCAGATGGCAACTGGTTCTTGTTTTTCAACAAAAAAAAAATATATGTATGCCCTTGTCACTTCAGGCTAACTGTCTAACATGGTTATTAGAACGTCGTTTAAACGTTAGAACGCCTCCCAGGCGGAGAACGTCCGCGCGTTCTGTCGAAGCCGCGTAGAACGGCCTGGAACGTCGTTCCAACGACGGTTAAACGAGTAGAACGTCCGATTCGGACAAAACGCCCGTTCTAGACCGATTTAGGAAGAGGAATTAGTGAGGGTCCCGACATTTAGAGGGGAAAGCAATCGGGAGAAATCGGGGAAGCACTGAAGAAGCGATCGGGAGAAAGCAGAGCGAGAGCTAACCCTAAGCCGCACCGAGCCGCCGCCCGCAGATCCGCATTGCGGCCGCCAGTACGCCGCCGCCGTCTCCGCAGCGCCATCGCCGCGCCGTCGTCGCCGCGCTGGATCTGCCGAGGGAACCCCCCCCTCTCTGTCTCTCTTCTCTCTGTTTCTCTTCTATTCGACTGAGGCGCTGAGGGTTGGAGGTGTGGGCAGTCGTCGCCCTCGGGGTCGTGGAGGCGGCGTCGGCGGCGGGGAATGGGAAATGGGGGGCTCGGGGCAGCTAGGGTTGGAGGTGTGGGCAGTTGGATTCGCTTTGGGAGGTGGTGGGGCCATGGGGTCAGTGTCTTGGGGGTGTGAGAGAGACTAGGGGAGTGAGGTGTGGACTAGGCTGTGATGGGCCGGAGTGAATCTGTCTGGTGGGTTGCATGCTTGGAGATATTGAGAGATGAGAGTTGAGAGATGAGATATTGAGAGATGAGAGATGAGACATTGAGATATTGAGAGATGAGACATTGAGACATTGAGATATTGAGATGGCATATGGTCTCAAATTATATGGAAAAAGACTACAAAATCAAGGTACATATATGAATATATGCTATATCTTTGCTCTTATATTCATTTTACAATTGTGCCTAAAACTACGTTTCAACGTCCGTTTAAACGTTTTAATAACCTTGCTGTCTAAGGGTGTAATGGAAGAATATAGTATACAACCATCTAATCCATTGAATCCAAAATATACTACCATCTAATCAATCAAATCCAATAAGATGCATATTTGGATATGAACTTTGATTCCAAACAATACTTTTCTATATCCGGATCTATAACTGAATGAGAGGCTCAATAACAAATGCTGAATGCCAATAAAACACAAACAATACAACTCTATGTATATAAATTCAAAATTGAATTTTATTTTAACTGGAAGTGTTTGTATTAATCTATAAAAGTATAATTATAACACAAAACCATCAATGAACAGTAGAAATTATATCCAACTTTATCTGAATTATAGTTGATATATAGTGAAATTGATCCATTACACATCCAAATATGAGAAATATCCGAAATTGATCTGAACTCCGGGTATGGATCTATATCTTTTCACACCCCTAATTACACTGTTTATGAGTAGACTAGATAACATTTAGAGATGTGCAGTGCATTAACATACTTTAACATTTCTAATTTTTTTTAAGGAAAACATTAGAGGAGAAACCTACATTTATATTAAAAAGCAACAGCATTTAAAAAGGTATTTATGGAAGAAGAAAAAGAAAACGAAGTTAGCCCAACCAGTGAGAAATTACATGCTCAACAAGAAACTTAATTTTAACAGATCCAAGTCTAAACAACACAGCTTCCTCAAAATCCGGTTCTATATATTATGAAATGCATTTGTTTGCAATTGCAAAAATCCTAGTGATATCAACTCCACACAGAACATTTTAAATAATTCTTTTCAAGTCTTGCCAAACAATCACATGTGTTTGAAAATGGAGTGGAACTGACATATGGTTTGAAATTGTAGTGTCCATAATCTTTAACACTTCACTATTATTTAAACAATGAGAGAGTACTACTAGACTAAACTACACATGTATAATATACAACAGGCACTATATTGTTTTTTCAGTACGCAAGGTATTATAGCCATTTTTCCATTTCCGTATGCCTAAAAATAAAACAGTGGCAATGTGCCATTAGGTTTGTTGGGTGCAATAATTCCAAAACACAGGTATTCTCCAGTTGTGTTTGTACTTTGTACAATGTTAAAATTATGTGCATATCCATACTAATGAGAGATCATCGGTGTCGGGGGCTAAGGCGACGCCGCCGACGGTGATGGCAGTAACGGTACGTACCTTGACTCCACATAGGAGTCAGAGCACGCAGTAGAAGGCGGCGCTGCCATAGGAGCGATCGCGCACTGTAGAGGAGATGAAAAGAGAGACGATCAGAGAGACACTAGCGCCGGCGGTCTAATTAGAAGTGTTCTGATCGATCAACTCATGTATGCTTATGATCGATCGGTTTAATATATATATATATATATATATATATATATATAGAGGAAGCCTTTTTCGTACTCTTGGGAGTATATACTCCCACCTTCAGTATACCACTTAAACGAACGTGTTATACTCCTTTATCACTTTCAGTATACTCCAATAATAATTCTAAGATACTTCAATACGGCATGAATGAAAAAATTTCATAGGAGACGTTTATTTTTTATTATATACCCTTTTCCATGTGTAAAAAGAGTATATAAATAAATTATGCTATAAATGGTGGATTTCGATGAAATTTTTCGTGGAATTCACTTTGGAGTATATATACACGCTTGATGGCCTATCTTCATGAAGACGAAGAGACTTCGGTTGATCGATCGGTTTAATTCACAGGATTAACAAAGAGTTGACATTCTGAATTCAACCGATCAGTTTAAATTGGTGGGAAAGACGAGGTGGCGGTCTTATCATAGACGGTTCATGGCTAAAACCGTCTGTGATGGCTACGAACCGTCTGTGATGAGGTGCATCTTTCTCTGTTAAATGGTATACCTGTGGCTATCAAAAAGGTAAGTTTTTCATTGTGCCCAGCCCTAGAGTATGACGTGAGTATAATGGCTGAACCTGCCAAGTACCCGAGCATTTAGGGTGTTGACATTGAGCAGACTTTGTTGCAAATAAATACATTAGAAAGCGCAGTAAGGAAAAAAAACGAAGCATTAACAATTATAGGATTGATTCTTAATATAAATACGGAAATCACGTACAAACTACCTGACATGTCTAGTCTATCTGAGATCACACACAATACCATAGGAACCGTGATAAGTGTAAACAGCGGTGCCAATGAAGCAATCTGAGGCTGAATTCGCTAATCATTGATTCATTGCAATCAATGCCACCAGAATCCGCAGCAGAAGAGGGCTCACTGCCTAGAAGTCCATTTGCAGCCACTTCTTGTAGTAGACGCAGGTGGTCGGCGAGATGACACCATCCAGCGAGCACTCATCAATCCTGGGGCAAACCCCGCATGGGATTCCCTCCATCATGCCACCCTGCGGAGCGCCACCCCTCGTAGCACACCCTCCTGCCCTCGATCGGTCGAACTCCCCACCCCTGTGCTCCTGCACTCCTCTAGGACCCTGCCGAGCACCATGGTCCGCACGATCTCCTCGACCGCTCGATGGTGTGCCCGCCCTAGGGTGTTCCCTGTGGACGCCGTCGTAGATCATGTCGGCGGTGGCGAGGCCGAGCCGGCCGACCTGGTCGAGGCACCTACGGCCAAGGCGGCAGCGACGGCTGGCTGAGTCGAGCCGACCGTCGTGGTACAGTGCGCCGGTGATCTCGGGAGGGCTCGATGCCGGCGGCCATGAAGATCTTCTTGCTGCTTGGCGCATGTCGAGGACCTCCTTGAGGACGCCCTTCGAGACAAGGGTGCGGTGTGCTTGGTGAGGGTGTTGTTGGCGGCCAGTCGCCTTCCGGAGGTCTGTATCCACAAGCCCATGTTTCCCGCCGCCAAGACGAAGCTTGTAGACCTCCCGCCGGGCCGGGAGGTTCTTGACGATGGCGTCCGAGATGGTGCAGTCCTGGCGCCGTGGCGAATCTTGGTGCCGACGCATGTACGGGGCGAGGCGGGAGCCTGGGCTTGACGTCCGGGTGGCCGAGGCGAGGTCTGCGGCGGGCGCTTGCGCGGTGGCATGGCGAGACCGACGATGGATGGCGGCGGCGCGGGGAGTGGGGGAGGAGAGTCGCGATTGTGATTCTTACTTGGGCCTTCTGCGATTGGGCTATTTCGTATTGATCCGTGATGGTTGCTATTTTATCGGTTGGACTCGCATAACGCGTAATATTTCAGAATGACACTCAATTATTTTGTGTATGAGATATGGGTGAGTCAATGAGTGTTAAATCCTGAAATACGAATTTTAAACAGTCATATTCTGAAATCTCTCGCATTACAGTGGGGAGTATATGTGAATTAAAGGAACACATAATATAACCACCATAGATTTTTTTGATGCTTAGGCCCCATTTGTTTCAGCTGGGGATTGTAGAAAGCAGCTTTTAAAATCTGGATTGTAAAAGCTGGAGGTTGAAAAGCTGATGGCCGTTTGGCAACCTAGATTATAGTGTGTTTGGATTGCTATTTCTACATGGCAAAAGTCTGTGGTACCCTAGATTATAGGTTGAAAAGTTTGTGTCAACAGTGAGAGGCAATGGTGGGTAATTTTCGCTGAAGTTGGATGGGTATTGTGGTCTTTAGCAAAAAAAAAGCTGAGAAAAGCTCCTCCAGAGTGGATTGTGCTATTGCTACAATCTGACCTCCAGATTATTATAATCCAGATTGAAAGCTTCCTGTTTGTTGACCTTCCAGCTTTCAAAAGCAGCTTTCTAGAATCTCCAGCTGAGACAAACAAGGCCTTATTCTTTCTTTAAGCTTTTTACTGTCATATCTATTTTCAGCTCATTTCTAGTCTTACTGGGTATGATATGATGCTTCTAATGGGATCGAAGTTGTGAAAACTTACTTGAGTGTGGAAAGGAAATACAGGTTGGGAAGAAGAAGAAATGGGCATGGCACGACCGATGATGGATGGCGGCGGGCTAAAGCTCAGAACGATTCTCCTCAGATCGCTTCTTCTTTTTCCACTCTGTGGCCGAATCGGTCTCAACCCCATTCCACCCGATTCACAGAATCCTACTTGAAACGTTTCTACCAAGAATCTGAAACCGTTTCCGTTTCTACTAGAATCTAGAACCGTACCAAACAAGACCTAAGATCAGCCCAGTTCTTTCACTGCCTGATGGTTATCATGGGTTTCTAGAAATGTATACTGGACATTTCCACCATTTTACAACCGTTATGAATCCAAGAATGGTACAAATTACTAAATATATGACAGGGCAAGTGACCATCTCCAGCAAGTGTCAAGATTTAGGTCATCGATAGCAGATGTTGGTCCTGTCATTTGGCGACCTGCTCGATCACAGCTATCTGATTCCACTTCTCTTGCTCCTCTGGTGCATTGTTGCCCTGAAGAGGTGGCAACAAGAAGGCGCTGACGGTCGAGCTTCTTCACTGGTTAATTGAGGAAGAGGAAGAGGACGAGGACGTAACATATCACGGAGAGGAGGCCCTGATGATCTGGTCAAGAGTGATGGGTACTGGGTAGCCTTTAGGCAAGCGAGTGGAGGCGTGGTAAATTAGGGTATGCGTATGGGTAATTCAGCTTGTAGGTCATTTGGGGTTGTCATGTCACCTTGCCAACAATGGATTGGAGGCGTGAGATCTTCAGGCGAAATGAAGATTGGGTAAAGGATACAGAGAAAAGAGGAAAGGAATTGGGGAAGAAGAAAGCAAGAAGATAACAGAAGTTTCTTTTCATTTCTTTTCTACCCGTTACAATCCGTGTGTCCCCTCTTTAATAGGCTTCTCTCTCTCCCTCTTACATGTGGGCCCGGCCCAGGTGTGACGTTACCGCCCCCAAGCAACAGGATTGACAATAAATCTATAATGCGTTTGATTGCTCCGAGATGGATCAATAAATCTATGGATACTGATAGTGAGTGGACCATCACCGATCTAGGCCTTGAATCTTCAAAAGCATGATGTAATACTCTCCCCACAAAACTAGGACTGGAAATCTTTGTAGCAATTGCTGGAGACCCATATCTAGCTATTGCACAAAGTATTTCATCCGCATTTGCATGAACCTCAGGAGAATCATCAAGGAGAGCATACATCGAGATTGCAGACCATTGCTTCTGATCTAACAGGTGTGCATCCTTAGTCAAAGGAAGCAGAACATCTATGGGGAACTTTGCATCAAGCACTGCCACCTGACCATTTGGAGATCCTACTGTCAGGACCTCTCTAGAAGTTGTAAAACTGAGAGATAGCATAGATGTGCTAACAGCCAAAGACATGGTTAAAGGACAAAACGCCAGTGGTGACACAGAAACATTTGTTCCATCCAAAATAACATCAGCGATATTTTCGTCCAAAACCAATAGTGGCATCAGAATGGAAAAGGTTGCATCCCACATTCTCACAGAACCACCTTGATACAACCTAATTCCGGGGTCCCAAGGTACACAAAGCTCAATTTCAAGGTCTTTGATCTGGTGTTTATCCTTCACACCGTTTTCATCAACCTTACGTGAAGATGTGTCAACCTCTTTAACAGTGAATTTCAATACATTGGGAAATTTCCAAATAGCAGGAGTAAATGGACAAATCTCTATAGTTTTCTAATGTATAAATGGTGGCAACTCAGTCAACATCCAAGGAAGGACATCAATGTTCCAGCGCTCTTGTTCTCCTAAAACACGGAGATGAGAGTCTGTTGTACCTTCAATACTGTGATGATCTGTATGTGTGCCCTCCTTTTGGTCACTCAGGTCCTTGATGTCATAGAAGAACTTGATCTTCTGCTCCATACTGAAGTCCCTGGTTATGTCCCTTTGGATAAATTCATTCTTCTGAGGTAAGTAAAAATTAGCATCTATCTGTGCAGGATTCCCCCAGCTTTCAATCAAAGATGATGGAATGTCATCTTCAATGTACTGTGGACCAAACCAAGGCTCACATTGAATAGCTTGGGACTGTTTATCAAATGATTGGTTAAGTATGTCAACTCTCATGTTGTCTGGATGAAGGAAGCTCAAAACATGCTTGACCTCAGTAGATGGAATGAATGATTGTTGCAAATCTGCAGAGCTATCCATATAACTTTCATGCAATGTTGACCTTCTCCCCTCAATCAACAACAACCAATTAGCAAATAAGAAGACCATAAGCCTGGTCATGTACAAAATTTTCAAGCAGCTTCTTATCCTGCTCAAGTAAGCCCTTTAGGTTGCCACCGACGCAATACTCCAATACTAACCAAAATTGTGCTGAAGTTTTATAACAAGAATAAAATTTCAAAACATCCACATGATCCAAAGAATGAAACATCCGAACCTTGCTCATGGTGCCAATCACCATATGAATTGCAGTTGCATTCTCAACAATGAAACGCCTGGTAGGTGGTGGCCAAGGTTGGATTGATGCTACTGTTATGAGAAGTTCTTGCATGGAATAAAGTGGGTAAATAGCTGTATTAGATGGAGGATGCATTGCCTATGGAAAATATGCTGTCTGATAACCAACTAAAGAGCACACTGAATCTCCTTGGCAAGAATTCTCAACACACAACTAAATATCTGAAGTATCTGTCAACAACCATTTCCAGGAACCTTGCAAGATAATGTTTTCAGCAAATTCAGTTAGCAATTCATAATTTTCAGGCTTCTGCTCTGCGACAATGTTTTCAGCAATCAATTCCCCACTTGTTTCTGTGTATTTCACTTCAGTATTGTTAGCTTTAGCCTTGCACTTCATGTTGTCTTCACCAACTCCTGGAGCCGTATGGCAATTAACCTCATCAACGAATAATGGAGATGACCATTCATCCTTTACAGGCAATTCGTCGAACACCTCCAAGGCAGCAACCGTGGGTTGTTCCCTGCTCCCAAAATCTTGGTAGCCAGCGATCCGGGCCACTGCTACAGCCGTTGCCTCCAGTTGTTTGGCAAGGATCTGCTGATCCAACGAGCTCTGTTCCACCATCTCCGCATTCATCTCCATTCGAGTCATCAAGTGTTGCTGGTTGGTGTCGAAGGAGTCCAGCCGCGCAAGCAGTTGATCAAGCTTCTCTTTGATAAATGCCAATTTCTCCTCATCTGTCGACGGTGGATCCGGTGGGTGCTGCGACCATGGTAACACCGGAGTCGGCGAACACAACCCTCTTGTCATCCTGAGCGACGAAGATGACGTTGGTTGAGACGGAGGCGACGTAGGGTTCGGGCAGCTTGAGCAGCGGCCGGGGCAGTTCGTGGTCTCCATGGCGCCGGTGAGGAGGGTGGCTGCTGCGCCGAAGAGGCATGGGGCGGCGGGAGCACCGATCGTGACGGAAGCCACCATGGTGGGGGTTGGCGCAGATCTAGGCGAGGTCGGTGTAGAGGCGGCGGTCCCCGGGCGTGGCACTGGCACAGGTGAGGACCGGGTAGGCGCGCGACAGACCGGATCGACGACCCGAGAACATGGAGGCGCGGGAGTGGAAGAGCGCTGCGATGCCATCGCGAATGGCGCGGGTTGCAGTGAGGTGAGCGTGGACGCTGATGAGGACGAGGAGGGGTGCGGCGGTGCGGAGGAAAGGCGGATGGACGGTGCCGCGGTGAAGCGCGAGGAGATGGCGACGTGGTCGAGGTGGGTGATCGGGGAAGATGCGGCTTCAACGGTGTTGCTTCTCCCGATCGGAACGACCGTGCTCTGATACCAAATTGTCATGTCCCCTTGCCAACAATGGATTGGAGGCATGAGATCTTCAGGCGAAATGAAGATTGGGAAAAGGATACAGAGAAAAGAGGAAAGGAATTGGGGAAGAAGAAAGCAAGGAGATAACAGAAGGTTCTTTTCATTTCTTTTCTACCCGTTACAATCCGTGTGTCCCCTCTTTAATAGGCTTCTCTCTCTCCCTCTTACATATGGGCCCAGCCTAGGCGTGACAGGGGTTTAGCGTATTCCCTCCTACCATGGTCACAGGAACCTTTGCACCTCAATTTACTGCATCAACTTTTCCTTAAGTTCCGGTGTATAGACCACCTTGCCACTATCCATTGCAGCCACCAGGGTATTTACCTTTTGCAAGACCTGGGCCTGAAAATCAATATGGGTACCCCGGGAATAGGGCATCAGAATGGCCACTGCTCCAAAATGTGGAAAGAAATCAGCACAACACTCATTTCAGCAAAGGCCCAAAGGTTGAAATCCCAAAATTCGATGGAGATAATCCCGAGGCTTGGATAAGAAAAGCTGAAAAATGCTTTGAGCTTGGAAGAACCCCTGAAGATCAGAAGGTGGCTATTGCTGAGGTGTATTTAACTGGAAGGGCTGACCGGTGGATTAGTTGCAACCGGATCAATACTAGCTCCCTGAATTGGACTCAATTTTGCAACATGATTTGTAAGAGGTTCGCAAATTTGAAACTAGAATTGAGGTAATCGAGAATTTTAGAGGGCTGGTTCAGGATGGAACAAGAGAGGCTTACATTGATAACTTTGAAGTGACGATGAATTTGTTTAGGAGGAACAATCGAGTTTATCGGAAGAATACTTTCTAGACTATGTTATATCAGGATTGAAAGCTTATATCAAAGTGACTTTGGAATCTTTATATCCTAGAACACTAATGTAAGCATATGCTCATGCCAGGAATTATGGGAATAGCAGCACCTATAAGAAGTATTCTGCCTGGAATTCAAACAATCAAAATAAGCAATTGCAGCAAGGGAGTTCAATTCAAAAGGGAAGCAAGGCTGCCATGAGAAAGGAAACCGGTGAAAAGGGAATTGGATCTGGCATAACAAATGGTTGGGAGGTAAATGCTCAAGAGCCTAGGGTGCCTGGGCATAACAAAGTGTGCAAATCTCAAAAACAGATCCACTTGATCACTGTTGATGAGGAAGATGGGGTGGAAGAAGGACATAAGGGTGAGTTCAGTACTCCTCCAAGTAGCCCTACTCACAAGGAGGAGGAAGGGGAATTGCAAGTGTCCATGCGTGCTATATCTGGTATGATATCAGGAGCAACCACCTTTACACTAAGAATGCAAATTGGTAAGGTAAGTGCTATAGCCCTGGTGGATAGTGGTAGTACAGCTACTCTCATGACCCCAGCCAGCATTGGTAGTGAAATCAAATAGTCAGATCAATAATCATCCCAAAGAGTGTGTAGCAGTGGCAAATGGAATGAAGTTGGAGTGTAACTCCAAATGCTTAGATTGTCAATATGTCATTCAAGGAGAGAAATTCACTTCAGATTTTAGAATAGTACCAATCAAGGGGTATGATGTCATTTTAGGAGCAGATTGGATCTACCAGCACAGCCCTGTCAGTTTGAATTTGAGGACAAGGGAATTTCGTATTTGCAAGAATGGACAGAATAATGTAACATTCAATGATGAGACTTACCCCAAAGGTGGATGTGTTATTGATGACCAAAAATTGACAAAATGGATGAACAAGGGAGCCATGGGAGCAGTCATCTATGCTAAGTCCATCAGCATCAGTGAGGGGAGTCGACTCAATGCTTCAACAGAAATGGAAGAGGTATTGAAGCAGTTTGCTGATGTTTTTGAAGTGACTACAGAACAGAACTACCCTAAACAAAAGAATGTAAACCGCTAATCACTAATCCAATACATCATTATATTCATCCCAAGACACAAATTAACCTCAGCCAACCCCTACGTACAGACCAAAGCAACGCAACACAATATATACTATCGATTTGCACAAAGGCTAGCTAGACTGCTTACAACAAATTGGAGCAACGACGGCTCTGTACGTACAATCATGCACCAAATTAAGTCAAGGAATTAGAAATCAAAGAGACTAAAATTGGCAAGTCCGTAGATGCTCGAGCGTTTACCTGAGAGCGAGCAGAGGAGGAGGCGGGTGCAGCGAGAAGCTGTCGCAGGCGTGGAATTATTGGGGAGGAGGAGGTGGAGGAAGGAGTAGGGGGTGACGCAGCCGAGTCGCCGTTGGAGCGCCTTGAGCAGCGTCAGCTCCATGTCCCGGACCGTCGACGGCCGGAAGGAATGGCTCACCTCGCTGCACCACGACGGCGACCATCACGATCTCTCCATTGCCTACCATCAAACAAATGCAGCTACCGGAGACCAATCAGGAACCCAATCTCACCAGATACCGCGGTTCTGTTCTGGAGGGAGCTGGGGCTCGCCCGTGGAGAAGGGCAGGCAAGGAAGGAGGGTGGAGATGGGATCCAGTTTGGTTGCGAATTGGGAAGAGGAAGCTGTGGAGGGGAAGAATTCATGGAGCTGGAAGGCGAAGGCGAGGGGATGGGATTAATGGAAGAAGAAGACGAGCCGGTAGTTTTTGGCTGCGCGTAACGGCCCTGTTTCCTTTAAGCTCCTCTCTCGATCTCTTCAATGTGGGCCACCCCGATTCTTAGTAAGAGTCGCTTGACCTCGTTCGATGTTGCATATTGTACTTGTTTTTTTCAAGACTTACTATTATTGTCTAAATGGTAAAATAATAAATTAATATATAATTCTTATATTATTGTTGACATAAATAAATTAATGATAAATGAAAACTTTTTGTATGTCATTGAGACTTATCCATTTCTTAATATCCTTAAACATAATTTTTTATATATATGCACTGGTTTGGTTCGATCGGTTGCCTCATGCTGTTTTCAACCCGTGAGCATGATAGATTAACAAGTTGCAGCATTGACCCTAGGTAAAAATAGATCAACTTCACACGTGCCTACCTTTTCTGTCTTGAAGAAAATTGACCAAAATACCTAACTCGCTCCGCATAACCAGAAAGCTACTCGCAAGAAAGGGATCATATATGAAGATTGAACTCAAAGCGAGAATCATGGCATCCTTTGACAATGCAATCAATCTCTCGTTTCCGTAATATGTTAATAAGTTGTGATTGACTCCTCAATCACGGCATGGCCATGCACTTCCTTAATTATATCACACGAGTGGCCTAGACATATATCTCCATTATACTGGAGTGGCAAATTCCATCTTGACTGCTCACTTTCCTCTACATGTTTCATCAGGTAGAGGGGGTGGGTATTATGTCGCTATTTCAATTAGCGACATATGACCTGGAGGCCCTCCTAGTAACCTTCTGATCGTTTGAAGTGGCGCCAAAGCTTTTGTCGCCATTTCAAAATGGCGACAGCGGTATATTTCTGTAATTTTTATTTTCGGCATATTATTTTTGTAATTATTTGTTTCACGTATTATTTTAAAAAAAAATCTGCAATCAAGGCTATTCTTTCTATCTGGGCAATCAATAGTCATGTCAAAACAAGTATAAGGGATTCCAATTTTTTACAAGATAAATTTTGATGTGCTCAAGAAATTACGGTGATGATTTGGCTTTCATACATTTTCATATTTTCTGTTTGAATGACATGTTTGGTTCTTGAATGTGACAACACCTGCAAACTATTTCCATGTGTTGTGTCGTCAGCCCAATTTATCTTCACTATGCTGAAATTTTTCTCGATATTAGCATGTGACTCGCTTACATGTATTAATCTTTCTATTCTCACAAACTGTTCTGGGGAAACTAGATACATAAGGAGTTCCGGAAGCCGCTGATTGTAAGTCCAACATTTCTGAGTTTGATTGATGATGTTGAAGGCCATCCAGGATTTGATAATTAAGCAAGGAACACGTTTCAAACGGTTGATAAAGGACCGTATGTAAT
Organism: Rhipidocladum racemiflorum; assembly: GCA_036346355.1. NCBI lineage: Eukaryota > Viridiplantae > Streptophyta > Magnoliopsida > Poales > Poaceae > Rhipidocladum > Rhipidocladum racemiflorum. Next base: position 72,704 of record JAYEVF010000097.1, on the reverse strand, counting down.
TGGCAAGTTGTGAATGTGACAACACATACAAACTATTTCCATGTGTGTGTCGTCATGTCAATTCGTCTTCACTATTGTCAGACCCAGGAAAAACAACTTCGAAACCATCTGTGTAATCTGTACTAACCCAAGAAATGTTAGTACACATAGTAGAAATGAAACCATAGCATATCTATCATTCTTTATTAATAAAAAATATTCCGAGTTACAAATGAAATGCCACGCAGGTCAACCAATAAATAAACGATTAAATAAAAGCAGCGAAATTAGAGAACAATAAATAGAGCCCGATTTATTTGCCACAGGTAATCGACTAGGGCCACGGCCTAGTCCAACTAGTCCTCACCATCGTGGTACTCCTCCTCTGAAGCAATAGATTAAGTAAGGGTGAGTACTAGCGTACTCAGCAACTCACACCGGAAATGCAATATAAATGTACATGCAACAAAGGAAGGTTTTATGGTTCATTTAAGCGTAAAGCAACAGTCTACTAAACATTTTAAATAATTTTAAATGGCATAATTTATAAGAAAAATCAAATCTAAATATTTTTCTTTTAACTTAGGAATCACTCCTGGAACTTTCTAAGTTTTTACTCCTGATGGACTCTCTCTCCATCCCAACATCACTTTTGTAAACCAAATTTTAAGTTACCAAATTCTAATATGAGGATGGCTTGCTCGGCATGCCCAGTTGCAGCAGAAAATTCAATGCGAGGTTTAACCACCACCGAAGGAGGGCTTACTCCTAACTTTAGAAATGACGATGACGATGATTTCGTGTCACCACCACCTCGACGTTCAAGAACGCCCTGTTCAAGCAACAATGCAAGAGGACATTCAACCAGAGGGCTAGCTCCTAACCATACAAATGAGGATGACAATGATGACGATAATTTCGTGACACCACAACCTCGATGTTCAAGCACATCCCATTTAAGCAACAATGCAAGAGGACGTTCAACCAGAGGGCTAGGTCCTAACCATACAAATGACGATGACGGCGATGACAATGATTTTGTCTCACCACCACCTCGACGTTGAAGCACTTTCACATCTTGGGTTCAGGAACTACTTACATGACTCAATAAAAGTTTTTAATATTCTTTTAGTTACTGATTTTTGTTTTCACTCCACCGCGGCCAGAAACTACTAATTTGTTGGGTCTAAGAACATCTGAGCATTCCGGGGGAAAAAACACTGCAAATTGAGTGAAGACAAAACCAACGACAAGACAGAATTGTGCAGTATACCTGAATATGATATTCGTCAAGGAATTCAGTCTGTCCTTTGGAGGGAGTAGTGCAAATCTGGTCTTGCCTGCACTCATGGAGCTGTGCATTTTCCAGGAAGCCACGGAGTTCAAATGGTGCTAGTAAGATGGTAGAGCTAAAAATCATAGTTGTTGTCGACGTTTGGTGCTGTTGGAAATGAGATTTGTGATTCGAGGGGATTCGCGCGAGATCGGAGCTAGATGGTAACACAGGATACGAGTGCGATCTTTTAGACAGGTTCGGTCTCTCACGGCGGAGATAATACCCTAGTCCTGTGTTCTTGTTGATATGAGTCTCCTCTCTTTTTTTCTTCTCTCCCTTTTACAGGGTTATCCCCTTCCGCCTTATATACTGGGGGAAGGGTACGTTACACACAGGGGCGCCACCTGGCACTGGACCAGGCGACCTCATGAGTATGTGGTTTGTCTTCACTTGTCTGACTCGTCTGCCACCGAAGGATTTGGTTCCTTCTTTACCGACCTGCACCTGCTGGGGCTCCAGGATTCGGTGGTTGCAGTCTGTGACAGCCAGTTTACAGGCGTTACTTTGCGCAGGGTTTCCTTAGCGTGATGCAGAACCCGGCTGAGTATGTAGTGCCTTGCCTTGTGGAGGAAGTTGGGCCATGGCCTGGCTCCCTTCGTGGTGTCACCAATCTTGCGGCCCAGTGGCCGCATGCAGACGGATTGCGGGCCTCTTTTGAAGGACCCCCATCTTGGACATCCCACAGCAGCCCCCAAGTGCTTTAGGATCGGAGTACCTTGTCCTGTCATTTCAAAAACACTTCTGCGGGTAATAAGATCATAAAGAACTTGTTAGCACTCGGGATTACCGATAGGGCTTCCCGGTTCATGTCCAAGTAGTATTTCCGTCCGTCTGTTAGACCTTTGCGGGTGTATCACCCATGGGTTGGCTCGAGGCCGAGTGGTACCCGCGCCCGCTTACGGTGCGCGGCAATTGGCTTGGAGCTCAATTGACCCTCATGTGGCATACCTAAAATTGGTTGGCTCAGGGCCGAGTGGCTCGTGGCCGAGTGGTACCCGCGCCCGATTACGGCACGCGGCAATTGGCTTGAAGCTCAATTGACCCTCATGGGGGCATACCTAAAATTGGTTGGCTCAGGGCCGAGTGGCTCGTGGCCGAGTGGTACCCGCGCCCGATTACGGCACGCGGCAATTGGCTTGGAGCTCAATTGACCCTCATGGGGCATACCATGGTCATATAGAGTGATACCCGTACACGTTTACGGTGCACGGCTTGGTCTCTCATGGAGCGTATCCTCAAGACCGTTTTGGTTAGATCCTCCCACGATACCGAATCATGTAAAACAGCCATGACCAGCTATTGATCCCAAATTATGAAATGTACCGCTAAAGGATGTTTGGAAAGTGACCGGTCCCAATCTTCCGTGGCGACCGGCGTTCAGGCCCACCATGGGGCGCACTATATCCTAAATCTCGGACCAGATTTGACACCTGGTCGCGGCTTGCGCAACACAGCAAAAGGCCCAACATGGGGCATGCCCTAGATCTGGCCCTGTTATCACGCACGGGGCCCACAACGGTCCTCCCGCATCATGGCGGAAATCTAGCCCCACTCCCTATAAATGAGGAAGCCTACGTTGGGAGAAGGACATCTTTGTCCCTCCACCAACAGTTGTCAAATCTCCAAAGCGCTTTAAGGCGACCTCGGCAACCTAGGGCTTCCAATTTCGCGCCCGAAACTCGCAGCGGTTCCTCCCAGAAGCCTTGCACCTCTAAGATGTCTTCCTCTTCTTCTTCTTCATCGTCGGAGGATGGCGCGGGTCGAGCATCCGTAGGATGGGAGACCTCTGTAACCACGGGGGCTCGCCTAGAGGAGCTAGTCGCCGCCGGCGTCCTTCCTCCTCTCGAATTGATCTCTGCCCGGCCCGCCGCAGGTGAACCGTTCCCCACCCCCCAGGAGAATGAGATTGTAGTCTTCGAATCTTTCTTTCGAAGGGGATTCGGTGTTCCTGGGAGCGCCTTTTTCCGAGGGCTCCTTCACTTTTACGAGATTGAGTTGATCAACCTGAATCCCAACTCCATTCTTCACATTGCCATATTCGTTCAGCTTTGCGAGGCGTTTTTTGGGATCCGCCCTCACTTTGACCTATTCCGCTCCCTTTTTCGCTAAAACCCCATCCAACTCGGAGCTCTCCTGGCGCCATTGGGGGAGCAGGATTTCAACTACGAGAGGGCGTGAAGAGATATTATTTCTCCATCCCCTTCAAATCCTCCCTCAAAGGCTGGAAGCGGGAGTGGTTTTACTATGCCAATGTTGGTCCTTTCCTCGCTCCTTTCACTAGTCGTGCTCCTAGAGTCTCCCAGTGCTGGGGCGACGCCCCAGACGGCCGCCCCGAACTGACCCAAGTCGCAGACCTACTGGTGTTAATTGGGGGGCTGAAAACCCAGGGTTTGACCGGGGTCAGCATTGCCATCAGCTTCGTCAAACGCCGGGTGCAGCCCCTGAAGGAACGAGTTCACTTCGGGTTCCAGTACAGTGGGACTCAGGATCCCACCCGGGAAACGAACGCGCCCCTTCCGAGAGATATGTTGGCGGCGCGGGTGATTGATTTCTTTGCTCCGGGCACTGAGATCTCCAACAGAGGTTGCCCTCACAAGTTTTCGACGAATAACGCTCCCCATCGTGTGAGTATTCTTTGAAAAATCGCTTCACAGATTATGCCTGGTCCTTGGTTCTGATAATATGCGGTTGTTTATTCTTCAGGAGCGCGAAGCCTACGTTTTTGACGCTCCGACTGTCAGCCTCTCCCGGCTGAGGAACGTTCAAGCCAAGCGGTCTGCTGACTCTTCGGTTGAGGAGCTGCGTCAGCAGTCGACAGAGGAAACCTCTGCTCCCTCACCAGCCGTGCCATCAGCCGTTGCTAACCCCGAGGGGCGAGGTCCGGAGTCTGCGTCTTCTGGGCCAGATCCAGCCCCGAATGTCGGGGATAACTTGGGTCCTCCTCCGAGTGGTGCTGGGGCCCATAAGAGACCAGGAATGAAATTCAAGCAATCCAAAAGGTACTCAACTGTTGACTCTTGCCTTTGTCTCTTCGTGTCCGTGCTGATTTGCGCACTCTTCATTAAACCAGGCCCCCCACTATGGACATTCCGGTGGAGGGATCTTCTGAGAGGGATCCTCGAAGGCCGGCCTCTCCAGAGAGGGCTGCCTCGCCCGTCGCCTCTCCTCCTTGGGAGGCATCACCTCCACCGACGGTGGTACCGCCCAGGAGTCCCGAGCACGAGGGACCCACCGGTGCTTCCCCCTGACGTGGAGGAGATCGACCGTGAACCGCCTCCGTTTGGCCCTCTCCCAGAGCCCCCGACTCGGACGATGTGGTGGAAAGGGGGTTCCAACTGGGATGGGATGGAAGAGGACGAGCAAGCGGAGGTGGTGGCGCGAATGGAGCTTTATGAGCTCACGGTCAAATGCAGTCAGCTGGTTTGGGTAAGCCTTCCACTCTTTCCTCATTTTTTAGTGCCTTCGAAGCGTTGACCTCTTCCTGAAACTCTGCTGTGACACCCAGGATATGGGGAGTCGCTCCGAGAAGAGATCCTAGTTTTTCCAGAAGGTGCTGCCCAAGCGCTAAGAGCTTAAGAAGTATGAGGACAAGATAAATGAACTTAGCCGAGACAGGTGGAACAAAGTCCATGCACTTGAAGCTCAGTGTACAGCCCTTAATGAGAAAAAGGCAGAACTTCAGTGGTCTCTTCATGGTACGACCCTCCCTTGGGCCTGACTCGAACGCTTATCCTGAGTGGTTGGGGGTGTGATCGAATTCCCATGTTTCAGAGCGTGACTCGACAATCAACGAGCTCAAGGCGCAGCTGGAGGCTTCGAGAAATTCCGATCTTGAGGCCAGGACTAACCTGGAGAGGACCCGGCAGGAGTTGGAGGGTATGCCATCCGGGACCACTTCAACTCACTTAAGCTGGATATGCTCTCTGATCACAGCTTGGCTTTCGCGCATTGTATAAAAAGAAGGCGGATGCTACTGAGCGAAGGCGTGTTGAGCTGCGCGACGCCTACGAGCCGGTTCTGGGCCTTCTACGCATCAAGGAAGCTGAACCGAACCAGGAGGACGACGCCATTCCACTTCTTCTGGGAGGAGCCGACAAGTTCAAATCGTACGCGAAGGAGTCGGCAACCATGAGCTCGAATCAAGCCTTGGCCGTGGTTAAATCCCACTATCCGCGAGTCGACCTCGAAGCCATCAGGGAGGGCTTTGCTTGCGACGAATACAAGGCCGGCGCGCTCCTAGAAGAAGTCTCCAGTACGTCGCAGGCTTTGTTAGAGAACCTTGAATTCTGATCTTGAAGTAGACTCTGACGTCAATTGCCAATTTTTGTCCAAAGTGCTATACTTATTATTCAATATAGCTAGTCCCTTTTATTCTCTGCTGGGTCAGATGGCTGTTGCGACACTGCGTGGCTAACTTGGCACTTGAGCGCCGAGCGCTATGACGGCTCATGGCCTTTTCGCTTCTCTAACGCTTATCCGAGTTGCCATCGTAGTCGGTAGGTTTAGCCCCCAAGCGCCGGGACTTTGGCCCATGGCCTTCATACCGGGCAGCCTTTCTGAGCGGCTTTCGGCCGACTGGTTGAGCCCCCGGGCGCCGGGACTTCGGCTCATGGCCTTTTTGCCCCAGACACGCTTTTCCGAGTGGCTTCTCCAGGTTTCTCGGATATAGGCCGGCGTACTTGTCCGGCTGGTTCTACCCCCGAGCGCCGGAACTTCGGCTCAAGGCCTTCATACCGGGCAGCTTTTTCGAGTGGCTTTCAGCCGACTGGTTGAGCCCCCGAGCGCCGGAACTTCGGCTCATGGCCTTTTTTCCCCAGACACGCTTTTCTGGGCGGCTTTCCCAAGCCAAATCGCAATGGCAAAAATTTAAATATCTTACAGCGTTACACGTGAATGATCACCGAAGAAATTTTCTTTCAATCTGCTCTGGCCTAAACCCCAATCACCAAAAAGGGGGAGATTGAAACCATCTAGGCCCCCCCCCCAATTCTTTATTATGATTTATATGGTTTTGGTGTTGATGATCAAGTTAAGTACCCTTGGTGGATTGAAGACTTTTATGACTGAAGGATGAAGGTTAAGGATTCTTAGTTCTAGTTCTGGCTTGGGAGTTGATTCGAGCCATGTAGCTAGGATTATTTTGGTTTAGCCATACTATTAAGAGGGATTATACACAAGTAAGTACCTTGGTTCCTAGGCCAAATATGTCAAGATTTCTTGGGGTAAAGGTTACTTCATTCTTTTCTCTCAGAATCAAAAGTCCTTCATTCAGTAAGACTAGAAACCATTCACGCTGGACCGACTTTTCAGTCCGGCACTTAAATTCTCACTCAAAGTCTTATACCGAGCGTACACCATTTACGCCGGAGCAGCTTTTTCAGTTCGGTGCTGAGATAATTTCAGTCAAGTATCAAACCGAGCGTGTGCCATTCACGCTGGACCATGTTTTTCAATAGATCATCGGACCAAGTTTTTGGGTTCGGCGCAAATACAATACTCTCTGGAAGTCTATTTGATTTTCAGTTGGTTTATAGGACAAACTTCCAGTAAGTTTACCGTGTATGCCGGACCATATTTTTCGGTCCTACGCTATTAGTGCTTTGAATGTTTCATGACGGACTAACTTTTGCTAAAAGCATGTGTACGCTGAACCAACCTTTTCGGTCCGGCGCAAACGTTGGTTCATTATGTTTTACGATGGGCCGAGTATTTTGGTCCGGCGCAAATGAGCTCTCTTCGAAAATTGCTCCGTCGTGCCTTGATCATATTGCAAATCTTTGTAACCTAAGTCCGTGGCACATTACAATAATTTATTTTGTCATTCTGACAAAGCCCAATGGCTAGTAAATGCCTGTAATGGTTATTTCCTATTTGAGGGCTATATAAGTTGTGCCAGGACCTTCTTTTAGAAGAACTTTTGCATCTCTTTAACATTTTAGCCTTCTTGAGCTCAAAAGCCTTCAAAGAGACTGAACTTCACTATTTGATAAAAATTCTAAAGCGTCTTTGCTCCAAGCTTAGTCTAGATAATTTTGAGCTAGTGAACCAAGGGTTAGGACTTGTGGATAGTCTGTTACTCTTGGAACTTCGTGTTCCTAGACGGCTTGGGAGTGAACTGGTGCGACCTATCCAATGTGTTTGTGGAAGACCACCATTGATTGTGAGAGGTTTAGGATTCACCTCACCGGAGTGGTGAAAGAGTCATCCTAGTGGGTACCAAAGCTATTGAGAATAGCTATTAGTGGAGCAATACTTCTGACGAAGTGCTCTAACGGGGACGTAGGAGAAATTCTCTGAACCTCAGTGAAAAAATCACTGTGTCTCCTACCTTTTTCTTTCTGCACTTACTTTGTTATTCTGTTTTACCTGATTGTATGTCCCTATGTTCTGTTCTTGTCTTTGGACTAGCAGAGCCTAGACATTTTAGGCCTTCCTTGTCAAAAACCTAGTTTAATGTTTCGCAAGCTTTGTGTTTTCTGTCTTCAAACTATGTACAGCTTTTAGTGCTTGATTTTTGAAAAAGTCTATTCACCCCCTCTAGGCACGTCCTCGATCCTACAAACCCTAAACCCCTAAAATCTAAAACCTAAAACCCTAAACCCTAAACCTAAATCCCAAACCCTAAGTTTCACTGCTTGATGCATCATGCATGATGTCTTCATAGGTGAAAGGTTGTGCTAGTTCATCAACCACCATAAAATCATTTTTTTCAACCTTTCATTTTGTCCCATCAGCATGTATTTGCTGTCCTCTTGTTTTGCTCCTAAATATAAAAAAACTGCTATGCTTGCCTGCTTGCTTATGCTTGTTCTTTTTATGATCTGGTTATTCTCTTCTTAGTATGTATGCTTATGCTCTCATGTTTTTTGTGTTGATTGGTTATCTTTTCAAAGATTTCAATTGGCTTAAGTTTCACTGTTGCTCCTTATTTTGGCATAAGCACTAGCTATTCTGCAGGTTCACTTCTCAGTTTATTCTATTCTCAGCAAACTCTGTTGGTTCTAAAAAGCCTGCTTATAAGTTTCACTATTGTGGAACCCAACAATACTCAAAACTACAATCCAAATCTATTATATTTTTTTTAGATAACGGAAGATTTATTCTCCCGGTCTCTACATCATGGGATGCACACAGCCAAAACTTATTACAGAGTCGCAACCAAACAATTGACTACAAAAGAGAGTAAATAAAAACTAAAAAACCTCAGCACAAGCCAATTTAAAGATTAAACAAGAGTTCTCAATCAGCGCAAAGCCTGTTACTAAATCTCCATCCATGCTTGACGAAGAGGACCTTGATTACCATTTCTAGCATTCTGCATCCAGAAAATATTATAGCTTTTGCCTCCGGGCATTGCATCACAGACCATGAACGTAACCAGCTGATGCACATAAAGATAACCTGCAATGAATTAAAATTCTTTTTCTTATCAAAAACCATACCATTCCGCAGTTGAATTTGAAGTTTGAATGGGTTCCTCATCATCTTGAGTGGCATTTGAACCATCTTGAGCTTGCTTGGACAAGGAGGGGATGTCACCCGAGACACCTTCATCCGGAGTGTCCGGTATTGGACCCGGAGACTCCGGATCAATCCGGATACTCCGGGTTCCAGTCCGGAGACTCCGGGTTGGACTGCTCGGGATTTGTTCTGTAATTTGAGGTCTCACTTCTCCAATCGCCAATTTCTTGATGGCTTCGCACGGTGGTTCTTCCCTGTCAATTTCGGCAGGATCAACTTGTTCTACTTGAGAACCATTAGTCTCATCAAAAGTTACGTCACGCGAGATTTCAACCACACCGATGGTGTTGTTGAAAACTCGGTACGCATAGGCATTGGTTCCATAACCGAGTAAGAAACCTTCATCCACTTTAGGAGCAAATTTAGAAGACTTGGCTCTTTTATTGAGGATATAGCATTTACTCCCAAAGACTCGAAAGTAGGATACATTTGGTTTCTTGCCGGTGAGCAATTCGTACGCCGTCTTCTTTAAGATCTTGTGAAGGTAGAGGCTGTTGGTGCTGTGGCAAGCGGTGTTGATGGCTTCCGCCCAAAAGCTATCGAAAACCTTGTACTCATCAAGCATCGTCCGCCCCATCTCGATGAGTGTTCGATTCTTCCTTTCAGCCACCCCATTTTGTTGAGGGGAGTAGGGGGGCGAGAATTCGTGCTTGATTCCTTCTTCATCGAGATACTCTTCAACACCAATATTCTTGAACTCGGTACCGTTGTCGCTTCGGATTCTCTTGATCTTTACTTCAAACTCATTTTGAGCTCTCCTCATGAACTTCTTTAAAGTTACTTGGACTTCTCCTTTATCATGCAAGAAAAACACCCAAGTGAAGCGAGAAAAATCATCGACAATAACTAAACCATACTTACTTCCCCCGATGCTTATGTAGGTAACCGGACCAAAAAGATCCATGTGGAGCATCTCCAACGGTCTTGAGGTGGTCATCATGTTCTTGGCGGGATGATGGGCACCAACTTGTTTTCCCGCTTGGCAAGCGCTACATACTCTTTCTCAAAGACAATATTGGTTAGTCCAAGAATGTGATTGCCTTTAACGAGTTTGTGAAGGTTCCTCATACCGACATGGGCTAGTCGGCGATGTCATAGCCAACCCATGCTAGACTTAGCCATTAAACACGTTTCAAGGTTAAGTCTATCTGTATTAAAGTCCACGAGATAGAGCCTACCCTTCAAACGCCCTTTAAAGGCTAAAAAACCATCAATCCTCTTAATAACCTCCACACCCTTTTCATTAAACAAGCAATTGTAACTCGCTTCACACAATTGTTCAACGGACAATAAATTGTAGCTTAATGATTCTACAAGCAAAACATTATTTAAATGGAAATTATTTGAGATAGAAATTTTACCCAATCCAATTACTTCTCCTTTTCCATTGTCTCCAAAGACGATGCTTTCGCTATTTGGTCCATTTACGTCCAAGTGCGCGAACATAACCTTTTCTCCGGTCATATGATGAGTGCATCCGCTATCCAAGATCCAACTTGTTCCACCGGAGACATAGGCTTACAAAAAGACATTTAGTTTTTGCTCTGTGGTACCCAAACTTGGTTACGTCCACGCACATTAGCAACAAGTGACTTTGGAACCCAAATGGAGCGAACAAACGAAGAGTCTCTTGGCTTACGCCCAATATGATAAGCAACTACACGACCAAGGTTAGTCTTTTTAAGAACATAAGAAGCAAAGAACTCGGAATGAGCCTTGTACTTGGATGTTCCTTGGCCTTTTACAAAGTGGATAGGCTTGCTTAAAGGAGCAATAACGATGTTGCACTTTTTGCCCTTAGGCGGAACATACCCAAGTCCTTGCCTCTTAGGATTACCTTGGCGCTTACCGAGAAACTCCTCTAAACCTTTGCTAGCCTTGTAGGACTTTTGAAGTCCATCTTCAAGCATCCCCTTAAGCTTCTCATTCTTATGAGCCAAGACTTTCAAAGTCTCACGGTTAGTAGCACAAGTAGCAACATCAATACTATAACATCTAGCACATCCGTTGCTTGTTGAAGGTATTGAAATATTGGAGTTGTTTATTGAGGTTGAAGCATTATTCGAGAGATCAACAAGCTTCACTTCAAGAGTTTTGCAAGCATCCGTTGCTTGAGCAAGTTGCTCTAAGAGTGAAGCATTGGTGATCTCAAGACTAATCATTTCATTCTTGGTCAAATTTGAGCTTTTGACCAAGTCCTCATTTTTCTTTCTTTCAAAGGCTAGGCTCTTCTCTAGCTCAACATTCTTCTCCTTTTCAAAAATGAGGAGATCCTGTTGAGCTTCGAGAATAGCCTCCTTTTGTTCTACAACCTCCTCCAATTTTTCTATATCTTTAAGTAGCAAATCTAATTTCTTAATATCGAAATCATTCATTGATTTAAATGCTACTTCCTCATCATCACTAGCATCATCACAATCATCCAAGCCATAATCAATAATGGAAGGGATGGGGCTTTTAGATGATACCTTGTGCCCCTTTGCCATAAAGCATATTGGAGCATCTTCATCGCCGTCGCTTAAGTTGTCAAAGAGGTTCTTTGACTTTGTCGGTGGTGTAGCAATGGCGACGGTGGTAAGTCCTTCCTCATTGTCGGAGTTGGACTCGGACTCGGACTCGGAGTTCCACTCCTTGCCGATGTAAGCGTGACTCTTGCCCTTGAACTTCTTGCTCTTGTCTTTGTCCTTTTTCCGGAACTTGTCCTTCTTGTAGGGCCTATCTTCTTTTTTTTCTTTGTGCGGACATTCCGCAATGAATTGGCCGGGTTTTCCACACTCATAGCACTTTCTTGTTGAGTGCCTTCCTCTTGACTTGTTGCCGTAGCTCTTGGAGTGACTTCCCGGCTTGTAGCCCCTCTTCTTCAAGAATTTGTTGAATCTTCTCACTAGTAGGGCCATGTCTTTATTTGTGAGCGGCCCACTTGATTCTTCTTCGTCACTTAAGCTCTCTTCGGCTTCTTGTGCAATTTTGACGGCTTTCAAAGCCACTCCTTTCTTCTTGCCGGATTTGAGCTCTTCTACCACTTCGGCCTCCTTGATCATCATCTCATCCATCATCAACCGGCCAATCACATCATGAGGCGTAAAAGTATCGATGTTTGGCCGGTCTCGGATTAGTTGAACAAGATTGCGGTTGGTTGGAGTGATCACTCGAAGTATGATATTCACAACCGCCTTGTCGGTGAGCTCGGTGCTTCCAAGTCCCTTAGCTTGATTTACCAACACCATCAAGCGATCAAACATCTTCGTGTACGATTCTCCTTCTTCCAATGTGAACCGGCTTAGTTCACCAATGATGAGTTCAATCTTTGATTCACGAACACTTGACACACCTTCATGTGTTACCATTAGTCTTTCCCATATTTCCTTTGCATTGTCAAGTCCATCAACTCGGTTGAATTCCGAATCACTCAAGACGTTAAACAAGGCATTGACGGCCAAGTTATTGAAGTGTTGTGCTTTGTCCTCTTTGGGAGTGAGATTGTTTGGATTGACAGGCTTAAAACCTGTTTCTACAATCTTCCAAATACAAGGATGAAGTGATCTCAAATGCATCTTCATCTTATGTTTCCATGCGGCATAACGAGTACCATCAAAATGAGGCGCTCGCCCGGAGGACACGGAAACGTAAGATGAGGAGTTTGAGACTCCAGCGGAGGAATAATCAAAAGGAATTGCAACCCCTTTACCGGAACCCGTGGCCTTCTCTTGGTCATGGGTTTCGGTAATCTTCTCTATTTCCGACATCTCAAATTCTCCAAGCGGTTAAGACAAAACTATGGAGATTTGGCGCCGATACCAATTGAACGGACCGGAGATGTCGCCTAGAGCGGGGGTGAATAGGTGAATTAAAACTTTGCAGCGGAATTAAAAAATTCCCGAGCAGGTCAACCCGGAGTCTCCGGGTATTTTGTCCGGATACTCCGGCTTGTCCGGAGTGTCCGGTTATTTATCCGGATACTCCAGATTAGTGGGCTCGGAAAGGGTTAAATCTACTTTAAACGAGCAACTAGATGCTAGGATAAGAGCACCCAAAACAATCTAGTAAGCTAAGCAAGTGCGGATCTAGAGCAAGGAAGTAAAACAACCTAAATCGAAGCTCTACAAGAACAAATCCACACAAGTGAAGCTAGAGAATAAAAAGGGAAGTTGGAGACACGATTTTTCACCGAAGTTCGGATTCTTGAAGGGAATCCTACGTCTCTGTTGAGGTGGCTCGGTCGCACTTGAGCCGGGGTCTCTTTCAACCCGCTTTCCTCCCGGTGTTGCACAAATGTACTTGCCGGCTTCACTTCTTGTCTCTTTCCTTTCGGAGGCGAGACTCGCCTTCACAAATGACCGGGGTGCACCACACGTGTCGGTTGCTCCCCGTGACTCCTAGCCGTCTAGGAGACCTTCAACCTCTAAGAGTAACAACACCACGGAGAGTCGCTTGGAGGATGAACTAGTGCTCAACAACTCGAAATGAATGCACCTAGCACTTTTCTTCTTCTTCTCCTCACCAAGATGAATCAACAACCAAATCAAGTGGTGGGAGGAAGTATGGGCTATATTGAATGCTTAGAGATGGTTAGGAATGGCTTGAATACAGCTATGAATGAGCTCAATTGAGATACTAACCGTTGGGAGAGAGTGGAGGCTTTAAATAGTCTTTTTGAAAAACTAGCCGTTACTCTCATTTTTGAACAGGCCGGAATATCCGGACAATTAATCCGGATACTCCGGACAACCCGGAGTCTCCGGGTAATATGACTAGATACTCCGGACAAGCTGGAATCCGATTTTTGGCCGAGGGCTCCAACCCGGACACTCCGGATACTCCGGATCAAATGTCCGGACTCTCCGGATTTGGCAGCTCGGTTTGTAAAACAGATTTTTGGAAAATGCAAATAATTGAGTGCTGGTTTAAATGCAAGACTTGACCTTGAGCACATGCACATCCTAAAAGCGATTTCCCGTCGTATCCTCTTAATAGTACGGCTATCCTAAAGACTCAAATGAAAAGGAAAATACAGATCTTGTCTTGATGCCGTCTTTTCAAAATTTAAAGTGTGTAGGGGCGTCCATTTTGTTTTCCCAAGCTTGACATGTTCTCGATATCTGCATCAGCTCTGATTAGTCATTAGATTTCTTTAATTGTGTCATCATTAATCACCAAAATAAATTGAGGGGCCTAGATGCACTTTCAATCTCCCCCTTTTTGGTGTATTGATGACAACACAATTAAAGACGAAGTTTAGATACAAAAAGAATTTGACCTAGCATTTTAATGCCAAGAAATATAGAAGAGCTCCCCCTAAATGTGTTCATTAGACAATTTGAGAAGAATCACATGCACATATTTCGCAAGAGTTTGCAAAAGGCGGCTCCCTCTATATCTTTGCATTCCAAAACAAGATGTAAAGCTTGCATGAACGATAATAGATAAGCATCAAGACATTAATTAAATAAACAGAACATAGTTCACAAAACGCTGGTGGCAATTACAAGACAAAAACAAGTATAAATAAATGCGACAACCACAGAACCAAAGAACAAAACACTGGACATGACCACGACGAACTAAACACTCCCCCTTTGGCATCAAGACACCAAAGAGGGGGACACAAGAAGGATCACTCGTCGTCGTCGTCAGACGCCTCGTACTCTAATCCCTCGCTGTCATTGCCACTGCCGGTCGCTGAGGGTGGAGAAGAGACAATGCCGAACAATCTGTAGACGGAAGGATCCACTCGGGTCTCCTCAGAGGATCCAGAAGAATCACTAGGAGATAGAGCCTCACCAAGGTAGCGACAAATGTCCTGGATCCCCTTGCCATTTAACCTGACCTCCCGGCGAAGCGCTTTCTGCTGAGTCGAGATATCGCGACAAAGACAGAAGATGTGCTTAAGCATCTTCTGTAGCGAGCTGGTGGGGATATCTGACTGCTCAGAGGGGACAGAGGGAGGAACAGCTGGAGCAGTGGTGAAAGGACCAAAGATTTGGCCTAGAGGGGGGGTGAATAGGCGTATTAAAAAATCGCAGCGGAATAAAACGTTCCCGAGCTGGTTAACCCGGAGTGTCCGGGTTTATGGTCCGGATACTCCGGCTTGTCCGGATGATTTATCCGGATAGTCCGGATTAGGCGGCTTGGAGGGAATTTAAAAACTTCTCAAACGAGTAACTAGATGCTAGAATATAAAGCAGTAAAAGCAATCTAGTAAGTCTAGCAAGTATAGATCTAGAGAAGAGAAGTAATCTAAGCTAGATCTAAACTTCTACAAGAACAAATCCACACTAAGTAAGCTAGAGAATAAAGCGGAAGTTGGAGACGCGATTTTCACCGAAGTTTGGATTCTTGAAGGGGAATCCTACGTCTCCGTTGAGTTGGCTTGGTCGCACTTGAGTCGGGGTCTCTTTCAACCCGCTTTCCTCCCGGTGTTGCACAAATGCACTCGCCGGCTTCACTTCTTGTCTCTTTCCTTTCGGAGGCGAGACTCGCCTTCACAAACGACCGGGGCGCACCACACACGTCGGTAGCTCCCGGTGACTCCTAGCCGTCTAGGAGACCTTCAAACTCCAAGAGTAATAACACCACGGAGAGTCACTTGGAGGATGAACTAGTGCTCAACAACTTGAAATGAATGCACCTAGCACTTTTCTTCTTCCTCTCCTCACCAATATGGATCAACAACCAAATCAAGTGGTGGGAGGAAGTGGGGGCTCTATTGAATGCTTAGAGAGTGTTAGGAATGGCTTGAATGCTGCTATGAATAAGCTCAATAGAGATCCTAGCCGTTGGGAGAGAGTGGAGGCTTTAAATAGTCTTTTGAAAAACTAGCCGTTACTCTCGAATTTGAACAGGCCGGAGACTCCGGATATTTAACCCGGAGACTCCGGGTTATCCGGACTATCCGGACAAAATGTCCGGATACTCCTAACAAAATGTCCGGATACTCCGGACAAACTGGAATTCAAGTGACCGAGTGGTCCAACCCGGAGACTCCGGACAAATTGTCCGGATACTCCGGACTAAATGTCCGGATACTCCGGGTTTGGCAGCTCGGTTGGAAATTTGAAACTTTTGTAAAATGAGTGTTTGAGTGCTGGTTTGAGATGCAAGACTTGACCTTGAGCACATGCACATCCTAAAAGCGATTTTTCGTCATATCCTCTTAATAGTACGGCTATCCTTAAGACTCAAATAGAAATAAAAATTACAACTCTTTTCTTGATGCTGTTTTTCCGAATTTTGAGGTATGTAGGGGCGTCCAATCTCTTTCCAAGCTTGATATGTTCTCAATATCTGCATTAGCTCTAGATTGAACATTAGATTACTTTAATTGTGTCATCATTAATCACCAAAATAAATTGAGGGGCCTAGATGCACTTTCAAGTGGACGTGCTGGTCCTCGAAGGACGGCCTCTGGGAGGTCTAGTGGTGGGCCCTGAGACTAGTGGAGCGGGAGGTGCATGAACCTTGTAGGACAGGTGCTCCACATCTCGAACAAACTTCAGCCCACTGACACTAGTAATCAAGGTCATCACATAAGGGGAATAGCTGCAACTGCTCATGTTACTCTGAGCATTCTGCCTCATGTCTCCCACAGGAAATCAACTATGTCGAACGGGTGGGAGCGCTCAACGAGATGAAATAACAAATTCCTACCATAGGAACTGATGTCAGAAGCATCGCCCTCCTTGGGCCAGAGAGTGACCCTCAACAACCTGTAGAGTACTGCAGGCACAGCCTTCAGACCCTTAATGGTCCCAACGGTGAAGCGCTGTGAGGTGTCATATAGTGCCTCGATCTGCTCAGGAGTCATCACCTTCTTTGCATGCAGCTTGGGACTCCCATCATATCTGAGGTTGAGGACTCTGGCAAACCTTTTCTTGTTGGCCACATACCAAACTCGATCAGTCATCCACCAGATATCTTCATCATTTTTATCAAAGTAGAGAGTGGCATAGAATTGCATAAGAACTTCATTATTCCAATCATATTTGTATGCCATGAGATTCTTTATCTTATGCAGCTCACAAATTTGAATAATCTGATCAAAAACTGTATTCCCAGCTCCAGCCATATATTCCCAATCTATGGTCTTCATGCGAACCACGGGATGCTCAAGTGGGTATAGGACTTTCTCATAATAATCTGACTGAAACCTGTTCCAAAAATGACGGTCCACATACTCATCTTGATGGAATTCAAGTGGATCTTTCTTTCTTTGCTCCACTATAGCTTTCCCTTTTCCTGACCCTGTCCGATAGTCGATGATACACATTGGGTTGACTGAGGCGGGATAGCTCCATACAGGTTTGGCCTTGGCCAAAGGTCTAATAAAGTGCCCAGAGTCTCGAAAGTCCCTCCTCTTCTGATCTCGAAGCCTGGCATGAGTGTCTGCAGGGTGCTCATCTGGATCAGGAACAGGCTGAGGTGGAGGAGGCTGAGTAGAAGCCGAAGGACCACCAAGGGTGCGAGGTCTGGAAGTGGGTCGCTTGGCTACTCCGATTCTTTGCTTCTTCTGCGGAGGAAGCTAAGGAGGAGAATCCTGAGGGACAGGATCCTGAGGGACAGGATCCTGAGGAGCCAAACCCTGAGGAGGAACATCCTGAGGGGGATCACTGCCACCAGAAGCTCCCTGAGATGGATCCATCTTATCAAGAAGCGAGAACGAAAGAAGTTAGCCACGAAGCGATACGAAGGAATTCTGAAAACTGGTTCTGGCCGAAGCAGCCAACCCGAAGAGTCCGGATCTTTTACCCGGATACTCCGGATTGCATCCGGAGACTCCGGATAAAAGGTCCAGACACTCCGGATGTGCCAGAACGCTTGCGCGGTGACTGTGATATTGATGATTCCAATTCAAAATCAATAAGTTTTGGGACTAGATTGTCAAGAGGAGAAAGCAAGAATAGATAAGGCGACAATCTATTAAGAGATTTCACGGGATTAGGTTAAAGTAGAGGATTCACCTTGAAAGATTGAATTTCACGAAAGCGGATGAGTGAAGAGGGAGTTCTTCCAATTTGAGGGCCGAAGAGAAGGGTGACCGCGTCCCCTAGAGGCGGGAGAGGAAGAGGAAGCCCTAAGAAGAGGAGAATCGAAACCAATTCCGGAATGGAGAGGGTTAGGGCAAGGATTCCTTACCTTGGTCTTCAAAGACGAGGGAGAGGAGAAGATCCAACCGCCCTAGCGACGAGGACGACGGAGGAGAAATGCCCTAGCCAGCACGGAGAAGGAGAGGCGCAAGGGAACGAGAAGACGAAGTGAAACGGCGCGCGGTTTTGGGGTTTAACAGAATCCCCCAACCCGAAGACTCCGGACAAATTGTCCGGATACTCTGGATTAAAGCCCCGGACACTCTGGGTTCCCCAGCTCGGAAAGGAATAAAGGATTTTCAAGGAATGGTTTGGAGAGCCGTGGAGAGAGAGATAGGAGATAGAGTCCTAGAGCATTCACTTGCTTTGTGACTAGCGAACAATCAACCAAACAGGCTATAGTCACATAGCAATGATGCGATCCGAGGATCAAGAACCAACAACACATGGTAAATTCAAAAAGAAAAGGATAAATAAAAATTTTGAAAATTCATTTTCCATTCAACATACAATATGTGAGCACTCCTCAAGCCACGTTACGAGAATCTAAAATATTTAGACCACTTCTCAACTCGCAGAACCTTTTCTCGTCAAGGGGCTTGGTGAAAATATCGGCTAATTGATTGACTGTGCTCACGTGTTGAATATCAATTTCGCCTTTGGTTGAGTGGTCTCTTAGGAAGTGATGGCGAATATCGATATGCTTAGTACGGGAGTGTTGGACGGAATTGTTGGCAATTTTTATGGCACTCTCATTATCACACAAAAGTGGGACACTTTTGTAAGTTAGGCCATAATCACTCAAGGTTTGTCTCATCCAAAGTAATTGGGCACAACAACTCCCGGCGGCTATATATTCGGCTTCGGCAGTGGATAGGGCTACGGAATTTTGTTTCTTGGAAGACCACGAGACTAGAGACCTACCCAAAAATTGGCAAGTCCTCGAGGTACTCTTCCTATCCACTTTGCAACCGGCATAATCCACATCGGAATAGACAACTAATTCGAAGGAAGATCCTTTCGGATACCAAAGTCCGAAGTGAGGAGTATGCACTAAGTATCTTAAGATTCTCTTAACGGCCATCATGTGGCACTCTTTAGGAGCGGCTTGAAAACGTGCACACATGCAAACGCTAAGCATGATATCGGGCCTAGATGCACAAAGGTAAAGAAGAGAGCCGATCATTGAGCGATATACCTTTTGGATGACCGGTTTACCTTCTTTGTTGAGGTCTAGATGCCCGTTGGCTTGCATTGGCATTTTTATTGGCTTGGCATCCTCCATTCTGAACTTCTTGAGCATGTCCTTGATGTACTTGGTTTGGCAAATGAAAGTTCCTTCCTTTAGTTGTTTGACTTGGAAGCCGAGGAAGAACTTCAACTCTCCCATCATGGACATCTCGAACCTTTTAGTCATTATCTTGCTAAACTCTTTACACAAATATTCATTAGTAGATCCAAATATAATGTCATCGACATATATTTGGCACACAAATAAATCATTATCAATATGTTTAGTAAATAGAGTAGGGTCGGCCTTTCCGACAACAAAGACTTGTCCAAGAAGAAAATCTCGTAGACACTCGAACCATGCTCTCGGTGCTTGTTTAAGTCCATATAGGGCTTTGTGAAGGTAGTAGACATGGTCCGGATGTTTTGGATCTTCAAAGCCGGGTGGTTGCTCAACATAGACCATCTCGGAGAGTGGTCCATTTAGAAAGGCGCTTTTAACGTCCATTTGATACAACTTAAAGTCATGGTGAGTAGCAAAGGCAAGTAATATTCTAATAGATTCAAGCCTAGCTACTGGAGCATATGTTTTATCGAAATCCAAACCTTAGATTTGCGTGTACCCTTGAGCAACCAATCGAGCTTTGTTCCTTGTCACGATCCCATTTTCGTCTTGCTTGTTTCGGAAGACCTACTTTGTACCGATCACGTTTTGCTTTGGTCTTTCGACAAGCTCCCAGACTTGGTTGCGCTTGAAGTTGTTTAGCTCTTCTTGCATTGCCATCACCCAATCCGGGTCTTCAAGTGCTTCATCTACCTTAAGAGGCTCAAGAGAAGACATAAATGAGTAAAATTCACAAAAATTTGCAACACGAGATCTAGTGGATACTCCCTTGTTAATGTCTCCGAGAATGTTATCGACAGGATGATCTCGTTGAATACTCTGATGAACCCTTGGGTGAGGTACAGTTGAATTTGAAGTTTGAATGGGTTCCTCATCATCTTGAGTGGCATTCGAACCATCTTGAGCTTGCTTGGACGAGGAGGGGATGTCACCCGAGACACCTTCATCCGGAGTGTCCGGTATTGGACCCGAAGACTCCGGATCAATCCGGATACTCCGGGTTCCAGTCCGGAGACTCCGGGTTGGACTGCTCGGGATTTGTTCTGTAATTTGAGGTCTCACTTCTCCAATCGCCAATTTCTTGATGGCTTCGCACGGTGGTTCTTCCCTGTCAATTTCGGCAGGATCAACTTGTTCTACTTGAGAACCGTTAGTCTCATCAAAAGTTACGTCACGCGAGATTTCAACCACACCGGTGGTGTTGTTGAAAACTCGGTACGCATAGGCATTGGTTCCATAACCGAGTAAGAAACCTTCATCCACTTTAGGAGCAAATTTAGAAGACTTGGCTCTTTTATTGAGGATATAGCATTTACTCCCAAAGACTCGAAAGTAGGATACGTTTGGTTTCTTGCCGGTGAGCAATTCGTATGCCGTCTTCTTTAAGATCTTGTGAAGGTAGAGGCGGTTGGTGCTGTGGCAAGCGGTGTTGATGGCTTCCACCCAAAAGCTATCGGAAACCTTGTACTCATCAAGCATCGTCCGCCCCATCTCGATGAGTGTTCGATTCTTCCTTTCAGCCACCCCATTTTGTTGAGGGGAGTAGGGGCCAAGAATTCGTGCTTGATTCCTTCTTCATCGAGATACTCTTCAACACCAATATTCTTGAACTCGGTACCGTTGTCACTTCGGATTCTCTTGATCTTTACTTCAAACTCATTTTGAGCTCTCCTCATGAACTTCTTTAGAGTTACTTGGACTTCTCCTTTATCATGCAAGAAAAACACCCAAGTGAAGCGAGAAAAATCATCGACAATAACTAAACCATACTTACTTCCCCCGATGCTTATGTAAGTAACCGGACCGAAAAGATCCATGTGGAGCATCTCCAACGGTCTTGAGGTGGTCGTCACGTTCTTGGCGGGATGATGGGCACCAACTTGTTTTCCCGCTTGGCAAGCGCTACATATTCTTTCTCAAAGACAATATTGGTTAGTCCAAGAATGTGATTGCCTTTAACGAGTTTGTGAAGGTTCTTCATACCGACATGGGCTAGTCGGCGATGCCAAAGCCAACCCATGCTAGACTTAGCCATTAAGCACGTTTCAAGGTTAAGTCTATCTGTATTAAAGTCCACGAGATAGAGCTTACCCTTCAAACGCCCTTTAAAGGCTAATAAACCATCAATCCTCTTAATGACCTCCACACCCTTTTCATTAAACAAGCAATTGTAACCCGCTTCACACAATTGTGCAATGGACAATAAATTGTAGCTTAATGATTCTACAAGCAAAATATTATTTAAATGGAAATTATTTGAGATAGAAATTTTACCCAATCCAATTACTTCTCCTTTTCCATTGTCTCCAAAGATGATGCTTTCGCTATTTGGTCCATTTACGTCCAAGTGCGCGAACATAACCTTTTCTCCGGTCATATGATGAGTGCATCCGCTATCCAAGATCCAACTTGTTCCACCGGAGACATAGGCTTACAAAAAGACATTTAGTTTTTGCTCTGTGGTACCCAAACTTGGTTAGGTCCACGCACATTAGCAACAAGTGACTTTGGAACCCAAATGGAGCGAACAAACGAAGAGTCTCCGTTGAGGTGGCTCGGTCGCACTTGAGCCGGGGTCTCTTTCAACCCGCTTTCCTCCCGGTGTTGCACAAATGCACTTGCCAGCTTCACTTCTTGTCTCTTTCCTTTCGGAGGCGAGACTCGCCTTCACAAACGACCGGGGCGCACCACACGAGTCGGTTGCACCCGGTGACTCCTAGCCGTCTAGGAGACCTTCAACCTCCAAGAGTAACAACACCACGGAGAGTCGCTTGGAGGATGAACTAGTGCTCAACAACTCGAAATGAATGCACCTAGCACTTTTCTTCTTCTTCTCCTCACCAAGATGAATCAACAACCAAATCAAGTGGTAGGAGGAAGTATGGGCTCTATTGAATGCTTAGAGATGGTTAGGAATGGCTTGAATACTGCTATGAATGAGCTCAATTGAGATACTAACCGTTGGGAGAGAGTGGAGGCTTTAAATAGTCTTTTTGAAAAACTAGCCGTTACTCTCATTTTTGAACAGGCCGGAATATCCGGACAATTAATCCGGATACTCCGGACAACCCGAAGTCTCCGGGTAATATGTCCGGATACTCCGAACAAGCTGGAATCCGATTTTTGGCCGAGGGATCCAACCCGGACACTCCGGACTGAGTCCGGATGCTCCGGATCAAATGTCCG
This sequence comes from Rhipidocladum racemiflorum, assembly GCA_036346355.1. Classification (NCBI taxonomy): domain Eukaryota; kingdom Viridiplantae; phylum Streptophyta; class Magnoliopsida; order Poales; family Poaceae; genus Rhipidocladum; species Rhipidocladum racemiflorum. Next base: position 50,245 of record JAYEVF010000097.1, on the reverse strand, counting down.
GATTCTCCGGATTTGGCAGCTCGGTTTGAAAAACAGATTTTTGGAAAATGCAAATAATTGAGTGCTGGTTTAAATGCAAGACTTGACCTTGAGCACATGCACATCCTAAAATTGATTTCCCGTCGTATCCTCTTAATAGTATGGCTATCCTTAAGACTCAAATGAAAAGGAAAATACAGATCTTGTCTTGATGCCGTCTTTTCAAAATTTAAATTGTGTAGGGGCGTCCATTTTCTTTTCCCAAGCTTGACATGTTCTCGATATCTGCATCAGCTCTGATTAGTCATTAGATTTCTTTAATTGTGTCATCATTAATCACCAAAATAAATTGAGGAGCCTAGACGCACTTTCAGAGAGTCACCAGGTTTCTTTTCTACATAAGAAAGAGTCTTATTTTGAACATATTTTCGTCTGAGAAGTCTTTGCCAAACCCCATCATCATTTAATATTTTGAAAATCCATTTACTAAGCAAGCAAATATTTTTTACATCAAGGTTTTGAATACCCATGCCTCCTTGATCCTTTGGTCTACAAAGTATATTCCACTTAGCAAGCCTATATTTCTTTTTATGGTTATCACTTTGCCAGAAGAATCTGGATTTGTAATAATCCAATTTTTAAGTATCCCACGAGATATCTCAAAAAGAGATAACATAAACATGGGTAAGCTGCTTAGTACATAATTTAAGAGTACTAAACGACCTCCAGCAGACAAGTGTTTTCCCTTCCTGCTACTCAGACGTTTTTCAAATCTTTCTTCTACCCCCTTCCATTCACTAATTCGTAATTTTCTATGATGGATTGGGATGCTAAGGTATCGAAAGGGTAGTTGTCCAGACCTACAACCAAAAAGTTGTGTATACTGAATTTCTAATTCTTTAGCATCGCCAAAACAGTAAATTTCACTCTTGTTGAAATTGATTTTGAGACCAGAAATTTGTTCAAATGCACATAGCAAAAGTTTCAAATTTATGGCCTGTTCAAAATCATTTTTCATGAATAAGATAGTGTCATCTGCATATTGCAGAATAGACAAACCATCATCCACCAAATGTGGTATTAAACCGCTTATTTGCTCATTGTTTTTTGCTTTATCTAAAATAACCGCTAACATGTCAACAACAATATTAAATAAGATGGGAGATAAAGGGTCCCCCTGGCGTACCGTAGACCTTTTTTAGTTTGAAAGAATGGGCCTATATCATCGTTGACCTTAATGGCCACACTACCCCCGGTAACAAAATTCTCAATCCACTGCACCACTGTGGTGCGAAACCTTTCATCCTTAAAGTTTGTTGAAGAAAAGGCCATTTAATCTTGTCATAAGCTTTTTCAAAGTCAATTTTAAATATCACCCCATCCATTTTTTTCCTATGCAATTCATGGATAGTTTCGTGAAGAATAATCACTCCATCCATAATGTTTCTACCTGGCATGAAAGCTGTTTGTGTAGGACGGACAACAAGATCAGCCACATAAGTAATCCTGTTGGTGGCAACTTTTGTAAAAATTTTAAAGCTAACATTTAAAAGGCAAATTGGTCTATATTGTTGTATTTGTTTAGCATCATCAATCTTTGGTAAAAGTGTGATTATCCCAAAGTTTAGACTGAACAAAGGTAATTCACCTTTATGTAAATCTTGGAACATTGCCATTAGATCTGTTTTAATTACCTCCCAAAAAAACTGATAAAATTCAGCTGGGAAACCATATGGTCCTGGGGATTTATTATGTTCCATTTGGAATACTGCCTCTTTCACTTCCTTTTCAGTGAAAGGTTGTATGAGAAGATCATTTTCTCTCTCAGAGACTTGAGGAATATCCTCCCGGCAAGATTCAATCATTGAAAAATGACTTATATCTGGTGGTCCAAAAAGACCTTTATAATATTTAGTGATATATTTTTTAAGCTGTACATCACCGATAATTAATCCTTCATCTTGCTCAAGTTGGAAAATTCGATGTTTCCTATATTTACCATTTGCAATCAAATGAAAATATTTAGTATTATTATCTCCCTCAAGAATATGTTTCGTTTTCGATCGTTGGTACCATTTAATTTCTTCTTCACGTAACAATCGAACTAATCTCTCAGAAGAGCGCTGTCTAAGAATATAATCTTCATTAGACAACACATTAAGCTCAGATTGTTTATCAAGCTTATCAATAATAAAAAGTAATTCTTTCTTTTCTTTCTTGTAAATTCCACTAGTATTTTTTGCCCAGCCTCGTAGAAATTGTCTGAGACTTCGAATTTTGAATTGCCATCTATTCAAGGATGAATTTCCCCTATTCTCATTATGCCAATAGTTAGACACCATGTCAAAGAAACCATCTCTATTTAGCCATCCAAGTTCAAATTTGAACATTGGGATATTCCCCTTTGTGTAATGATGTCCTAGTATTGAGCAAAAGGGGGGTATGGTCCGACAAGGACCTATCAAGGGTATTTACTGTAACTAGAGGAAATTTTTGTTCCCATTCTGTGCTCATAAGCACCTTGTCAAGCTTCTCAAAAGTTGGTTCATCCAAAGAATTTGCCCAAGTAAATCGACGGCCAGATAATTCAATCTCTCTCAGATCTAAACTGTCTATGATAGCATTGAATAAAAAAGGCCACCGGGAATCAAAATCATGTGCATGATCTTGATTATGAAAATCTTAAGTGCAACATAACGATCATGTAGTTACAAAATATAATATTCACCCTGGTAAAAAAACATGTTTTGGGCATCGATATCATTCCCAGAACTCAACTTCTGTTATAATATATTGATAAAACCCATTAAAACTATAATATAATGAAATTACATTTTACATAAAATTATACATATGATTTTAAAGTATCCAACTACAATATTTAAATAGATATCGATAGCCAAAATTTTAAAAGTTTTACAGCATGTATCACAAAATGACATTTTTTTTAAACTACAAGGAGTATATAAGAACTATAATACGATTTATCCAGGTTCCGTTGCAACACACTCGCACTTAACTAGTCTCTTAAAAAGCATAGGTAGAGCATCTCCCGTGCAATATGAACGAGTTTCTTCTCTTCTCTCTCGTTGCTACACGGTAGGGAACACCGTTAGTTTCATCAGCGTTGCGTTTAGGGTTCTATTTTTTAACAAAATTTGTTTGAATTTTACAAATTTTGAGCTTACCGCTCCAGTTTGAAAAATAAAACCATTCGGTTTACCTCTCAAATTCAAATATAAATTCAACAAATTAGAAAATTTGACAAAATTTATCCAAAATTTTCCTCTAATTAGTATTAATGGCCTTGTGACCTCTAGTGTGAATATTATTTGAAAAAAATGAAGTTTAGAGACGTTTTTGAGCTACAAAATTATTTTTAGTAGCAATATTTATTGAATTATATTTAGTACCAATTTTTTTGAAGTATACCTAGTACAAATATTTGTTGAATTATATTTAGTAGCAATATTTTTTGAAGTATATTTAGCACCAATATTTGTTGAATTATATTTAGTAGCAATATTTTTTGAAGTATATTTAGCACCAATATTTGTTCAATTATATTTAGTAGCAATATTTGTTGATGTATATCTAGTGCCAATATTTGTTAAAGTATATCTAGTGCTAATATTTATTCAATTATATTTAGTAGCAATATTCAAACATCATTTTTGGGTTTTAATGTTTTTTTTATAAATTTAAATCAATTTTTATAATTTCCCCTTTTTATATTTTCTCCCAATTTTTTCAACTGCTAGCGATTTTCAAGTTTTTTCAAAGTGGTTTTTGAGACTTTTCGAGTGGTTTTCGTTCAAAAATAGTGAATTTCGCTCTACGGTTTGACTAGATTTTAAGTGCATTTTACTTTTTAACTGAGCTATTTTTCGTAAATTTTAAATAATTTTTTGTAAATTTTGATACCATCCAAACGTGTAAATTTGGGTTCGAAAATAGAAGTTGCGTTATTTGGGTTCGAAAATAACGTCGCGGCTCAATCCCCTACGGTCCCACCCTTCAGGCTCTCATCCCGTCCGTGCTCAATCAGATCCCCATCCTCACCTTCGCTTCTTTCAGACGAGAGGACGAACCGAGGCAGAAGAAGAAGGAGGCCGCCGCCGCCGTCGCCGTCGCCGCCGCCATCATCAAGCGGCAGCCATGTTCGGCTCAACCAGTCGTAAACACCCTCCTTCCCTTCCCTTCTCCCACCGCATCCGCATGTTAATAGTACCCTCGACTTGTTTCGATTGCGCTCTACCTAGGGTTTCCTCCTCTAATGGCATCAGTATTATAGGTACTATTGGTATTAGTATTACTATAGTAGCTAGCACCTCACCCACATCGCGCCTCGTTCCATGGATATCTGCTCTGGGTGGGCGGCTAGGGTTCCCAAATTTCGATTCCCTCGTCATATCATATCATGGGATGGGACATCTAGTGTCAATGTCTTTATGCTCTAGTGTCAATGCACCATCGCCTTTTTAGCTGATACAATGCAATGCAGAGGCAGAGCGGAGCAGAATCTTCTACTTTTTTTTCTTACCATTTTATCTCCTCCATTCACTTGCTGCAATTACATCACTAGCTACTATCTTCTATTCCTGCCATGCTGTTTATCAACTATCTGTCTTTCTCATCTGCTATATCATTTGATCACCCCTTTGCAGCATTTGGGCAATCATCTACTAGCCCTTTCGGGCAGACCTCAAGCAGCCCATTCGGGACCCAGTCTGTGTTTGGCCAGACCAGCACTGCCACCAACAATCCCTTTGCACCAAAACCCTTTGGCAGCCCAACCACCGCATTTGGGGCACAGACCGGGAGCTCACCTTTCGGCGCTACATCCACTGGCACCTTTGGCCAGCCATCCGCTCTGACGTTTGGCACCCCGTCATCCTCTCCGTTTGGGACCTCCACGCCAGCTTTTGGTGCATCGCCAACCCCTGCGTTTGGCGCCACATCCTCCAACTTTGGCAGTGGTTTGTACTATGCTTGCAACCTACACATTCATTTTCTTTTAGCTTAGAACAAGTTCTGTTATAACTGCATTTACTGGATCTCCACTTTTCATGCACATACTCTGTGTTTCATTGCTTACTTTGTCGAAAACTAACATATCAAAGAAAAACTGACAATAAATCTATACCCAGTTTTGTAGTCTTAGAAAACTCTGAGCTTATTGGACAATTTCTTGCATTGTATGTTATGCATATTCCTCTTCCCATAAGTCCATGTTCCCAGACTTGTTCGTGCACAAAAATGCGATGCTGCACTTTGTTTTTGTTTCTTTTCTTGTTTGGTTGGCGACTTGGAGTTGCTACCCTTGTGCTCGCTAAGTTGATTGTCCAAGTTTGCTGAAACGCGGGAACAAATCTAGTCTAAAGCTACTTTCTGGATTGTGTTGTTGCTGACTTTGGAATTTCTCTGTACAACTGTACCCAAAAAGAAACTTTGCTGGTTAGTTGAAGTCTGTGATGGATAAGTCTATATTTCTTTCACCAGTAGGACTTGGAATGCATGTTAGATGTTACTCATCATCACAGGCTGGCCCTTCGCTACTGTGTAGAAACCAGGGTACGAAAAGGTGGAGGGTACTTTATTTACCTTAAATTGGCAACACAACTATCCACTTCCTTTTGTCAAAGTTAATAACACTAAACATGCACGTTTGCATATGTGCTTGATTCATCATAGTTAACAATGGTAAACTTGCTTAGATGTATACAGATAATTAGACAACTAAACAGCTGTGTATTATATAGACTTTCTGAAGGTAGTAAGTTCCTCTTTGAGTATTTCAATGGAACATGCTTATATCAGAAACTTCGAAGGCATTTGGCAGTTATTTTCGTGTTTGACAACATTTGTTCATCTTTTCATTTCATGTAGTGTGATGATGCATACTACATTTGTTCCGTATAGTACTTAGTTGAAATTTTCTCAATAGATGCTACTCACTCTATTGTTTCTACATTTCTCTTTAGATCTACAATTTTACAGTATGTGTGATGCAACACTATACTCTGCAAATTTTGCAGGGTCTTTATTTGGACAAAAGCCAAGTTTTGGGGGTTTTGGATCATCTCCTAGCCAGTCTAATCCTTTTGGTGGTACATTCCAGCAAACACAACCAACATTTGGCAGCAGTACTTTTGGCACCACAACTACACCGGCCTTCGGCAACACAACTACACCGGCCTTTGGCAACACAACTACGCCATCCTTCGGCACCACAGCTACACCGGTCTTTGGCACCACAACCACCCCAGCATTTGGTTCAACATCAACATCTTTGTTTGGTGCTTCCAGCACCCCAACAATTGGTTCTACAGTCTTTTGTTCATCCGCCACTCCTGGTTTTGGATCTTCAGGCACCACAGCATTTGGTGTGAGTAGTACTCCAGGTTTTGGAGCTTCAAGCACACCTTCATTTGGGACATCAGCAAGTGCTTTTAGTTTTGGTTCTTCACCGTCTTTTGGACAAACAGCATCTGCAATTGGTAGCAGTCCCTTTGGAACAAGTCCATCACCTTTTGGTGCACAAACTTCTCCATTTGGTAGGTTCTCTCATTGATTTTTCACCTTATTTCTACCCAGTTATGTTTACATAATTTAGGCTTGGTGTTACGCACACCGCATTGTTCTCTTCCATTCCATGTGCTGTAGCAGTTGGGTAATTGCAGAGATTTTTGTTCTATCTTCTGCAATCCTTTTTTATTGTTTTTTTCCCTAATAGCTCCCAGTTTTTACCATGGTCATGCCATCTTCCACCTGTTTCACCATTTACCTGTTCTCTTTGAGTTTCAGGCTCACAGACAGCAGCACCAACATTTGGGCAAGCACCATTTGGGAATCAAGTTGGAGGGACCAGAATACAACCTTATGCTCAAATACCAGATGTTGATAGTGCTACAAGTGGTACTCAGCCTGCGAAGTTGGATTCGATATCAGCCATGGATGCATACAAAGGCAAGAGTCATGAAGAATTGAGGTGGGAAGATTACCAGTGCGGAGACAAAGGTGAGAAATTGTTTGGGATCGAGTAGTTTGCTTCATATGTAAACACTGTTTTAAATGCATGCATTCTTTTTAGCATGCTTATTTTTCTATGAACTGGAATATTATGTGCTACAGCTAGTTGTAGTATTTTTTGTTAATTAGAATCAACTGATAAAATATGCTCTTTGATGCTCCCATTATTCATTGTGTATTATTATATGTATTTGCTCCATATAACTTGTTTTTGTAATATTAGTAATGTTTGAACCCTCAGGTGGACCAAACCCTTCTGGAACTCTAGCAGCGACCCCTAGCTTTCCTGGTCAATTTACCCAAACTACTCCAAGTCCATTTTCATCGACATCACTGAATCAGTTTACTGCTAAGCCCTCAACTGTTGCTTCAACTGGTTTTGGTTCCACTTCAACACCAATATTCAATCCAACATTTAATAATACATCAGCAACAAGTTCAAGCCCATTTCCTTCATCCACAAGCAGCACACTATTTGGACAAACAAATGGTTCTGCATTTTCTGCAAGTACTTCACCATCTTTGTTTACAAATTCCACTCCTGGTTTCACTTCATCTTCGCTATTTAACACATCATTGGCAACCACAAATCCATTCAGTACTGGTTTGTCCTTGGCTAATAACACCCAATCAGCTGGGCTATTTCAATCTTCCCCAGTATTTGTGCAACAGCCATTTAGCCAGGCATCGTCAGGGTTTACCTCAAGCACTCCAGCTTTCACCGCTGGAAGCCTATTCAGCACACCTACCCCTGGAATGACTGGAGGGCTGTTTGGCAGCGCATCTTCAACTTTTTCGACGGTAAGCACCCCTTGCACTTATCATTTTTAGGCTAAATAATTGTTGTTTTTTTATAGCATTGGTACACTTATCATATTACTATTATCATGTAATCCTTAATATTTTTTATTTATCTTTTTCTTTGCAAAATTCACTGTTAACAAGTTGATTTTTGCTCCTTGTGATTAAGGCAACATTTCAATCTGCCCCTGCTCAAACTCCAGGCATGTTCTCCTTCCAACCTCAGACTCAAACAGGTTAGTATTTTGTTTCCTATTCATTCTCTGTTTTTCCTTTTAGAACTACAAATTTTGAGCTGTCTGAACTTAATTTTGTGTATGTGCATGCCTGCATGGATACTGCAGCTTCGACAGGTGGATTCCCTGGTGTTTCCAACACTATGAATCAGGCCCCATTTGGACAGCCGTATGATCTCTTGCATTTCCTTCTCAGATGCACATGATTCTTATTTCCCTTTTTATTAATTTCTTTCTGATGGGTTAAACTGCTGATTTACTATGAGGTGAAAGCAAACAATAATGTCATCAGTGCTACTGATGTCTAATGCTGAAATGAATGGTGTAGAGAATAAAGGAACAACTTAATGGTTCTTTCAGCCAATAGCTTATGTCTGATAGCATTTAATCTGACTTATGGTTATTTATCTCCATAGTAAAATCATGGTTATCACAGCGCCCCGGAGAGACATCGCCTCCGGGGCGCCTGGACACCTAGGCGACAATTAGGCGACCAAACAAAATACAGTTAGGCGCCCGCTGCCCCTGCCGCTGACGCTGCTACGTTAGTCGTTGGAGCCACCACCCCTGCCCCTTCCGTTGGAGCCACTGCCGCTGCGCCAACCCTCGCTGTGCGTCGCCACGCTAGAGCCGCCGTCGTTGCGCCAAGCCTCACACCCTAGTGCGCCAAGCTCTCTCTCTCTGTGTTGCTGACTACTGAGCTCCCAAGTCCCAAGTGCGGACCAGTGCTTAGTATGGGCCGTGCGGAAAGCCCTAGGCTACGGCAGCCGACACTTAGTCGCCTTGGGCGATGCTTGACATGGCCAAGCGGGCGACTTGCCGTCGCAAGGCGAGGCAAGCCCCCTGGCAGTCAGTGCCTGGTGACTGGACGCCTAGGCGGTGACTAGGCAGCGCCTGGGAGACGCCGTGATAACCATGAGTAAAATATCAGGGTTTCGACTTTGATCATAATTCAACTATCCTCAAATAAGTTTCAGGCAACACCTATTATCACTTTTATCACCATGTGAATTCCCTTTTTTTTAACTTAATAGTTAATACAGTATTCTTTCTAACTTGTAAATTTGTAACATCCTGTTGCATATTTGTTCCAGAACCCCTAGGCAGTCCAATATGGCAATGCAGCCGGTTCCTGTTTCAAATCCATTTGGGACACTTCCAACAATGCCTCAGATGTCTATTGGGAATGGTGGATCATCACCTTCTGTTCAATATGGAATATCAAGTTTGCCGGTTGGTTCTTACTATATTTGAGTATTTCCAGTTGTTTCTGCAGAGTATGTGGGCAGTAGAGATGGCAAGACGGGTATCATTAACGATTTGTGGTACTTGGGATATCTAGAGCTATGAGCCCATGAGCATGTAACTTGTGCTTGATTGAAACATTGTGCTGCCCTGCAGGTTGCTGAGAAGCCTCTTCCGAGCAAAACATTATCTATGGTAGTTCCTAGGCATTTGTCGCAGAGAAGGATAAAATTGCAGCCAAGAAAATATAATCCGATATCTGATGGCAAGGTAATGACTGGTCACATAGATAATTTTTTTTATGTCAAGTTTTGGTTTATGTTTCCTTGGGGTGTATGACAGCCATTGGCAAAGCATAAAATGTGGTGCTCGTTTATTTTATGTTATTTCTTTAGGTTCCATTCTTTGTTAATGATGAAGAATCTCCTGCAAAACCAAAAGCAGATGCTTTTTTCATCCCAAGAGAGAACCCAAGAAATCTGATCATTCATCCAATTGATCAGTGGCATTCACGTAGTTCAGTTGACAGGCAATCGGTTCCCAAGGATTCAGCTGATTTTGACAAACATAAAGGTAAATCGTGTTATTTCATTGTAACTCCTACTCATCGACATGCAGTTTTGACAGTGTTAATGATTGATAATATCTCCCCTGTTTGAAATAGTACATCATGAGATGTGAAGCAAAGATAGCTGATGTAGCTGTTTCTTTGGAATTATTCTTTTTCTTTCTTTCTTTTTTTCTTTTTTGCTTCAACTTATGCGGCATGTGTAACTGTTGGGTTGTGAACCTCGATGTGCAATTATCAGTTGCTGATTTGAGGAACTTATGCAGATGCTCTGGCTGAGAGGGGTTACAATAAGGCTGGCACGTCACCAACCTTGTCTACTCGAGTGGAAAATGGCATCCACCATGATGACCGTGCATCAAATGAGCCTGAGGCTGTAACACGGCATGGGAATGGTACTTCCGTTGAGAGGCTCATGCCTAAGCTCTTGCATGCAGATTACTTCACAGAGCCTAGTCTAGAGGAGCTTGCTGCCAAAGAACGTGCAGAGCCAGGCTACTGCTGTCGGGTCAGAGACTTGGTTGTTGGACGTCATGGCTACGGGAGCATCAAGTTCCTTGGAGAAACTGATGTGAGGGGCCTTGATCTGGAATCGATTGTGGAATTCAATAACCGCGAAGTGATTGTCTACAAGGACAATAGCATGAAGCCCCCGGTTGGCGAGGACCTGAATAAACCTGCTGTGGTGACTCTCCTCAACATCAAGTGTGTCAACAAGAAGACATGTGAGCAGTACACAGAGGGTCCGAGGGTAGACAGGTACAAGGAGATGCTTGTGAAGAAAGCAGAGGAGCAGGGCGCTGAGTTCATCTCATTCGATGCTGCGAATGGTGAGTGGAAATTCAGGGTGAAGCACTTCAGCTCCTATGGGTTTTGATGAAGCTGAAGCAGGGCTCCTAAGCTAGGGCTCTATTTGGTATGGCTAGAGTTTTTCTGAAAAGGAAACTTTAGCTGGGCTGTATGGTTGAAGGGTTGTACGGTTGAACGGCTAAACTGAAAAGGTTTGGTGTTTGGTAGTCTAGCTTGTTAGTATAGCTTTTAGGTGTGAGGGATGTTGGTTGGGAATGAGGGTGAGAGGGGTGCGGTTTAGGATTTTATACTTGGTGGGAAGGTAATTTTATTCAACACGTAAAATCAGAACCCCAACCCACCTAAGCTTCTCCCAGTATAAATAGACTGTTGGCTTTTGACTTCTAGCTGCGAAAAAGCCAACCGTTTAGAATAGCTTCCGGTTTCTAGAGAGAAGAAGTTAAAGATGAAATCATTCCAAACAGGCCTTTTGTTGTAGCCGGTGTGGGAGGGAGGATGCTGTGCTGGTGGTGGCAATGTACTCCTAGTAACTAATGCCTGGGTGTGACGCTTCTTCTCATTTTTACGAGTGTTGTTATTTGCATGCTGCTGTAAAAACTAAACACATGATTTATGATTTCGTGTAGATTGCTTTTTCCGCCGTTGTTTGCAAATTGAAGTTGTGAACTTCTAAATGTTGTGTGAAGCGGATTCATTCATTCATTTTTTTGGCAGCACGCACGTTAGCATGTATGCAGACTGCTAAGAGCATCTCCAACAGTTCTCAAAACTTATTCCTAAAATCATTTTTTAGGAACAAATGAAAAAACTACCGCTCCAACAGTTACCTTATCCGAATCCCAATATCTCTGCACGCTTAAAAACTCTGGCCGAAGTTGCCAGATATTGGCCGCTCATGTGCTTTCCCAAAAAATGAGAACTGTTGGAGAATAGCCTTTTTTAAGGTCCAATAACTTTGGGAAGCTCCCAATCCAAGATTATTGAGAGTTAAATTATAGGAAACTGTTGGAGATGATCTAAGTAAAGAAGTGAGAGCAAAGCTGGAACCACCCACGTATTGTGCGCGCTAACTGCGAAAGAGGGAGGCCGCCAACGCGCCGCGGCAATCACAGGTGGCGGCGTCGGCGCGCAGCAAGGGCAGCGCGCTCTTCAAGGCCGGCAGGTTCCGCAAGGCCTGCGCCGCGTACGAGCAAGGCCTGGTCGACGTGTGCAACCGTGCGCCGTGCCGGTGTAAGCACGACTACGAGGCGCCGCTGCACGGGACGCCCGCCGACGACGACGTAACACAGCTCAGCGCCACCAAACACGCAACCTAGTAATGACCAAGGCTTTTCAATTCAATTCCACAGTACAATCATAATGTGCACCTTTCATCAGCCCGCACACTGATGATATGCACAATTTGTACTAAGTAAGGGAAAAGCTAAGGCCTAATTTGTTTCAACTTTTGGATTATAGATTCTGGATTATGGGATAAGCTGCTCCTGATTGTAGGAGAATCAGGTCGGACTGGCTGTGACTTTTAGGTTCCGGACTAAGTCGACGAAAATCAAGTTTCAGCCGAATTCTGATTCTATGTAGAGGGTAGCTTCTGATTGTGAGAGAAGCTATCCAGAATTCTCCTGTTCGGCAAACAATCCGTCCTTTTTTAAGCAGAAGCTGTGCAGAAACTGAAACGAACGGGGCTTAGTCTATTGAGTAGAAGCTAGCTAATCGATCGTACCCCCTGTAATGTTGCTAAAACTGCAATGCAAATGTTACTGTTAGTGCATAGCTATTTGCATGTAGACCCTCTATGTATATAAAGTTAATCTCATGATCAGTAGCTAGCTCATACAATACAACATAGGTGATATCACATCCATACATATCATAAATAAAAAATATACTTAATATTAAAACAGTCAAAAATAGTCCAATTAGGTATGTTTAGAAGTAGCAGCAGAAGAAAAATAAACCAAAAGGAACTCCATAATTTGCCACATGCAATCCATTGAGCCTGACCTAGTTATCGCCGTTGTCTTCATCTCCAAAACCGGATGCATAGAAGTATCCATATACCGGATTTTCGCTTTCATATATAATCTGAATCCACATGTATGAGTAACAATGAGTACAACAGCACTCAACAAGTCCTTATGCTAAATGCATGGATATAGATGTTTGGCTTATCAAGGAAAGGTCTTATGGTTACTTTAGCTGAAAGCAAGTTTTGTAGTAAATATCATACTTATTTTCAAGTCTACGACTTAACCTTTTTAACTTAAAACCACGGTGTCATTTGTGTAAATAATTTTCATGATGTAAGGTGGTTCCATCCATCTAACTCCAGATATAAGGTTTCATCCACTAGCTCTAGCGATAAGGCTCCATCCACCAATCAAATGAGGTTTCATCCACCTCCATGTATATCATGGTTATCACCCCTTTCGTCTCACTTTCTATTAAAACTGACCAAGTATGGTCTTCTTTCACAATGGCAATGACTGGGGCCATAGCTATTCTAATAGATTATGCACTCTACAAAGGTTATACCACTTTATTCACAAGACATCATCTCATGTTGCCACACAATAAACATACTTACTTTGGTGTGTGGCAAAAAAATCATGACAAGATCTTTACCATACTTCGCCATAATACTACACCATCTGATGGCTTTGATCCTGGGGCGTTAGACTATCTCCAGTGGTTTCCCGTCGCCTCCAAATCCCTTCGCGAACAGATCCCAAGTACTCCAGCGGATTCCCTTCGCGATTCCCTTCAGAAGGGATTTGTACAGTGAATCCCTATAGAAAGGGATTCTCTCTCCAATCCCAGAGAGAAATCCCTTCGAGGGGATGCTGTTGGAGATGATAAGAAATGAAGGGAATGAAAGTGGGGAAGGGAATAAGGAAGGGAAGGGAATGAAGGGAAATTGCTGGAGATAGTCTTAGGATGACATTGAACTCTGTGGGCTCACTGTTGAGGGAATAGACATATTCCAACTTAGTACCACCAAAAAGGACATATGATACCGTAAACAAATCAAGAGGTGTGTACTCAAAGATATGTGCCCCTACAGTCCAAGTCCAAAAGGACAACCCAAACTGCCTGTAGTATGGTAATAGTATTATGACTAGAACAATTACGGAGTCAAGTCACGTCCATACTTCACGATTATTAGTTGAGAAATGCGACACATGATTTAGTCCTTAATCGACTTAGGTGAGACAATCCACAAACCCACATCTCGTGCAATATTGCACATGTCTCATACAACCCACTCGCCTAAGTCTCCACCATTTTATAAATCATTTCCCTGGTTCTAGCGACAACCCACGTTACCACACCAAGTATCATACAATGTCCCAAGTTTTGTAATGGCAATATTTGCATCATATTCAAACTAACCACTATGCATCTAAAATCATAATCTTTGTTTATTATTGATCAACCAAGGGCAAGTTATTATGATAATTAGCCTAGGGTGACAAGGTAGATGTAATATCAATAATCAAGGAAGGAAATAACATGTATCAATTGCATGGTATAGCTAAGCATCAATATTTAACATAGAATTTAATAAACAACCATATGAATGCAAATAATATTTTAAAAAGCAAGGTAATTGCAATTGAAAACTAGGTTCAATATGATCAACCATAAGGACTTGCCTTGCTCAATAGTGGATAGGGTTTGTTCTTGATCGTTAGTGATGGGGGCGTCCGAAGCGTCAAGGTCTATAATCACGAAAAGCATCCAAATTCAACAAAAATTCAAATAAACTCCAAAAATTATGGTTTTGTTAATCATGGAAAGATCTTGAATTTAGATGACTTTATAAACAATAATAAAGTTATTTGGATTTAAAAAACAAGGGAGAACAAGCTCTCTAAAGTTTGACCCTAGAGGAAATGCTAGAAAATTGAAAAATCCTGATAGGTGGGTCCACCGAATTCTAATTTCTTTTTCAATTTGCTTTACTAAGAAAAAGCCTCTGCAGCTGGTAGTGGATCCAACCACGTTTTCATGTCCTTTTCTAATTATATTTATTGATAAAAGTCCGAGAGTCTCACAGATGGGACCATGGCCCATGGACTCGGTACATGTGACAGTCTATGGTGCTGTGGCTCAGTGGCTACATTCTATGGATTGGATCTATATAGTTGTTTTAGCTAGTGGCACCAATGCCATACTCACAGGCTTTAAACTAGCTTTTAATTAGATATCTAATTACAAGGGGCATGTCATACTGACATTATCTACTTATTAACCACTAACTATTTACCAAATTAACCTAACTAATCTCATAGGGTCTACACATCAATGTCACACGGTCATCTTCTCCGCTCAAAACGTAGGAACAGTGGAGGATAGCCATGGCCAACTCTGGCTGAGCACGACGCCGATGAGGAGAGCCACGGTGACCTCCCACAACCAATAAAATGGGATGCGGCAGTCCCGGTGACAATGATGGCGATGATGGCGCAACAGGAGATTGCCTAATGTGGCGGCGCTATGACAAGGATGGCGGTAGCGGTATTGTGCACT
Organism: Rhipidocladum racemiflorum; assembly: GCA_036346355.1. Lineage (NCBI taxonomy): Eukaryota > Viridiplantae > Streptophyta > Magnoliopsida > Poales > Poaceae > Rhipidocladum > Rhipidocladum racemiflorum. The sequence continues at coordinate 35,041 of JAYEVF010000097.1, read as the reverse complement.
AGGCACTGCTACAAAAAAGGCCTATACAAGACACCTCATCACAGACGGTTTTTGAAAGCCATCTATATTAAAACCAATCACAGATGGTTTTGCACCACGACCATCAGAAGCTCTATACGGTTTTTAGCTAGAATCATCCATGATATTCGCTTATCATAGGTGGTTTTTAATAGAACCGTGTGTGATAGCACTCCCTTAGTATATATATATCGTTCTAGGTTTTATGCTCGCTGCACTTAGCCAAACGAAATTGAAAAATGTTCGCCTCTTTCCTCGCCCGTTGGGCCGCACCCCTCGGTGTGGCCTCCCCGTCGATGACCTTGCCCTCGGCATCCTCCCCTGCGGTGGCCTCCCCGTCAACGTCCTCACCCACAGCTAGGGATGGCAATCGGGCGGGTTCGGGCGGGTAGACCTCCCGCAGACCCAAACCCGAAACCCGAAATTCATACCCGAACCCGAACCCGAAATCTCTCACGGGTACATACCCACGCCCATACCCGAACCCGATGGGTACCCGAACCCGAACTGGTACCCGAACCCGAAATTAAATTCACCTAATCACCTTGCAATTAAATTTTCAACCATCAATTGTCAATCAATTCATTTGTAATTTCTATGTTTAAAGGAAAAATATATGGTGTATATAATCATGAAAGTTACTGCATCTTACATCTCAAACGATGCTTGAAAATCTTGAATTAACTTTCCATTATTTTTAATTTATATTAATTAATTCGGTACCCATGGGTACCACGCAGAACCGAACCCGAACCCGAACCCGAACCCAAACCCGAACCCGAAATTTGAAACCCGTGGGTCTGAAATCAAACCCATACCCGAACCCATCGGGTCGGGTACCCACGGATACCCGAACCCACGGGTAATTTTGCCATCCCTACCCACAGCATCCTCCCCTGCGGTGGCCTCCCCGTCAACGTCCTCACCCACAGCATCCTCCCCCATGGTGGGTTCGGCTCGGTCCACCGTGGACTCGGTCCACGGGCGCACAGTCGCTGACATGTGGGACCCCTCGGGTGACGTCATTGCTGACGTCAGCGTGGCCTGGCCACAGCGCTGACAGGTGGGACCCACCGATGACGTCATGGGTGACGTCACGGTGCGGTGCGGTCGCTGACACGCAGGCCCGGCGTGTCAGTGACCCACGCCCGCGTGGACGCGGCGGTTCGGCTCCCTGTGCACGTGGCACGATTCGGGCCGTTGGTTTGAAATCCGACGGCTCGGATTGGATCTAGGTTTTCACGCGTTAGATTAGCACGATGGATCTAGGCCATTGGATCCAAATCCAACGGTTGAGATCTAATCTACGAAAATCAACGGAGCGGCTACGTGGACGTACCGTGTGCGTCGGATCGGGATCGGACGGCGGAGGGAGCTTGCGAGGGTGATGGCGACGCGGCGGAGCTCCGGCTGCCGGTGACGGGGACGACGATGCGTGAAACGGCGCTCCGAGGGCCTTCCGGCGAGGCGCGTGGTCCTATCCGATGCGGCTCGACTTGGGGGTCTCGGATCCGGGCTCAGACGCGGAGGAGACGGTTTAACGGTGGCGCAAGGATACAAAAACCGCGGCGGCGTCCTTGCGAACTTCAGCGAGGAATCCCGGTGATTCTACGGCGACTGGAGCTAGGTGGCTAGGGAAACACGTGCGCACAGTTGAGGCGAACCTCGGACGACCACCCATGCTTTAAATAGCCTCGGCTTCCGTGCTTAACGCGAAACCCTAACCGAGCTCGGCCACGGCGCGGCGGCGGAGTCCCTTTCGGACTCGGTGGAGACGACGACGGTTAGCCGTCCACGTGGCACGATCAACGGCCACGATGGCGTGGGCACGATCGGATCCGGACCGGATCCGGTTGGATCGGTGCGGCTCAATGCCGATCGTTGGATCTTGATCCAACGGTCCCGCTCGATTAGGGTTCGGCCGGAACACGTGGCTCGGGTCGGACTCGAACTCGAGTCTGACTTGGACTCGGTCGGATGAATAGTAAAACCGATTCGCATTTTTCCAGCGATTTAATATTCAAAATAATTTCTAGAAATTCATTTAATTCAAGAAAAATAGCAAAATACTCAGAAAAATTCTAGAAAATATTTTAGGACATTTGGGACTCAAATAAAATATTTCCAAGAAAACTTTATTTGTAACTTTTATTTCTTTAATTATTTCAAAAGGGAATAAATTCAAATTAAATCAAAATAAATCCAAATAAATTCCAGAAAATTCATAAAAATGCCCAATTTCACCCAAATTCATGAAAAGCAAAAATTGGGATGTTACAAACCTCCCCCCTTAACAGAATCTCGTCCCCGAGATTCAGGGCTGACTAAGGAATAGGTTCGGGAATTCTTTCTTCAAATCCTCTTCACGCTCCCAAGTCGCTTCACTTTCTGCATGGTTGCTCGACTGGACTCTACAAAAATGGGTTGACTTGTTTCTGGTCTCTCGATCCATTGTGTCCAAAATCTTCACGGGTGTTCCTTATAAGTCAGATCCTCCTGCAGATCTATCGTCTCTAAAGGTGTTTGCTCGTCTGGCACTCAAAGACACTTATTCAGTTGGGACACATGAAACACATCATGTACTCCTGCCAACGACTGAGGTAACTCCAGTTGATAAGCGACTTCACCTCTACGGCTTAAAATCTTGAACGGCCCCACATAACGTGGTGCAAGCTTCCCTTTGGCATGGAATCTCTTGACTCCCTTGAGAGGTGTAACTCTAAGATATACGAAATCTTCGAGCTCAAAGCTCAAGTCTCGGCGACGGTTGTCGGCGTAACTCTTCTGTCTTGACTGAGCTATCTTCAGTCTCGCTCGGATCGTGGTGATCTGCTCTTCGGCTTCTTGTAGAATGTCCGGCCCAAAAACATGGCGTTCTCCGGTCTCATTCAGTTCAAGGGCGTCCGACAGGGTCGACCATACAGTGCCTCAAAAGGTGATATCTGTAAACTGGCTTGATAACTGTTATTGTAACTGAACTCGGCATACGGTAAACTCTTATCCCAAGAGGTAGCGTAAGCTAATGCACAAGCTCTTTGCATATCCTCTAAAATCTGATTAACTCTCTCAGTCTGCCCATCCGTCTGCGGATGATATGCTGTACTGAAGTTCAAACGAGTTCCCATGGCTTCATGCAGCTTACTCCAGAATCTTGAGGTAAATTGGGTACCTCTGTCCGATACAATCTTCTATGGCACTCCATGCAAACAGACGATCCTGGTCATATACAACTCTGCCAATTTGTCTCCCGAATAGGTGGTCTTTAAAGGGATAAAATGGGCGACCTTAGTCAAGCGATCCACTATAACCCATATGGAATCATATCCACCTTGAGTCTTAGGTAAACCAGTGATGAAGTCCATTCCGATTTCCTCCCATTTCCACTCAGGTATCTTCAATGGCTGTAGCAGTCCTGCTGGTCTCTGATGCATTGCCTTAACTCTCTGACATATGTCGCACAACGCGACATGCTCGGCAACTTCTCGCTTCATGCTTGGCCACCAGAATCTTTCCTTCAAGTCTTGGTACATCTTGGCACTTCCTGGGTGAATGGAATACTTGGAGTCATGGGCTTCTTCTAAGATCAACTGCTTCAGCTCTTTCTTGTTCGGCACACAGATACGATCCTTCATCCATAACGTGCCTGAATCATCCAATCGGAAGTCTTTGGCCTTGCCTTCCTCCATTTTGGACTTGATTCTCAGAATCTTGGCATCATCTTTCTGTCCTTCTCTGATCTGATCTTCCAGGGTAGGCTTTACTTCCAATGCAGCTAAAAATCCTTCAGGTACCACTTCAATCTACATCCTCTGAAATTCCTTGCATAGCTCATCCTGACTCTCGACTAGCAACACATTCACAGTATGGCTCTTTCGACTCAAAGCATCGGCCACCACGTTGGCCTTTCCGGGATGGTAATGGATTCCAACATTATAATCCTTGATCAACTCCAACCATCTCCTTTGCCTCATATTCAAATCCGATTGGGTGAATATATACTTAAGGCTCTTATGATCCGTATACACTTCACATATGTTCCCAATCAGGTAATGGCGCCACAACTTCAAAGCATGCACTACGGCTGCTAATTCCAGGTCATGCGTCGGATAATTCTCCTCGTGCGGCCTCAACTGCCTTGATGCATAAGCAACAACCTTTCCGTTCTGCATTAACACACATCCAAGTCCTTGGCGCGATGCATCGCAATAGATATCAAAACTCTGATTCACATCCGGTAGGACTAACACTGGTGCTGACGTTAATCTCTTCTTCAGCTCCTGAAATCCTTTCTCGCACTCTGGCGTCCAGTTAAACTTCTTCTCCTTCTTCAACAATCGCGTAAGAGGTCTCGCAATCGTCGAAAAACCTTCAATGAAGCGGCGGTAGTAACCAGCCATTCCAAGGAAACTCCGAATCTGGGTTACTGACTTCGGCTGTTCCCAATGCAACACGGCTTCTACTTTGCTTGGATCAACGGCAACTCCTTCTGCGGTCATCACATGTCCAAGAAACTCCACCTTGTCCTTCCAAAAGTCACACTTACTAAACTTGGCAAAGAGTTGCTGTTTCCTTAGCTTCTCCAGAACTAGCCTCAGATGTTCTGCGTGCTCTTCTCTTGACTTGGAATAGATGAGAATGTCGTCTATGAACACAACGACAAACTTATCTAGGTACTCTATGAAAACCTTGTTCATCATATTCATGAAATAAGCTGGCGCATTGGTCAAACCAAAGGACATAACTGTGAACTCGCAATGTCCATATCTCGACGAAAATGCAATTTTTGGAATATCCTCTGATCGAATCTTTAACTGGTGATATCCTGACCTCAGGTCAATCTTGGAGAAAACTCCAGCTCCTCTCAGCTGATCAAACAGATCATCAATCCTAGGTAGCGGGTACTTATTCTTCACAGTGACTTCATTGAGTGCACGGTAGTCTATGCACATCCTGAAACTTCCGTCCTTCTTCTTAACGAACAAAACTGGTGCTCCCCATGGCGAAGAACTTGGTCTGATAAATCCATTTTCCATCAACTCCTCAAGCTGTTTCTTCATCTCTACCAACTCTTCGGTTGACATCCGATAGGGTCTCTTTGCTATTGGTGCTGTTCCAGGTACCAACTCAATTACAAACTCTATGTCTCTGTCCGGTGGCATACCAGGTAAATCCTCAGGAAAAACATTTGGATACTCATTTACCACTAAAACATCCTCTATGCTGATCGCTTTTGTACTGTTGACCATCAACTGTCCATCTCGAACGGTGGTTGCTTGAAATTCCACTTTCCTTCCACTTGGACTCTCAACAGTATAGTTCTTTTTCCACAATCGAGCACGGCCTTGTGCTTGGTTAACCAATCCATTCCCAGAATGACATCTAAGGTTTGGGTTCCCAAAATAATAAGGTTCGCTAGGAACTCTACTCCATCTATTATGATTCTCACCCCAGAACATCCTACTTTAGTTCGGAGTTCGGAACCAGGGGTTTGAACTAGGAGCATACATTTAAGATCCACAATCTCCAAATCATTCTTAGAAATAAAGTCTCGTGAAACAAACGAATGCGAAGCTCCAGAGTCAAACAAAACTGTTGCAGGTACTGAGTTGACAAGTAACTTACCCAGTACGACGTCCGTGGCATTCTGAAGTGCTTTTGTGGTGACATGGTTGACGCGGCCTCTTACCACGTTCTGGGATAAGGCTCCCGGTGTAGGCGTCCTGCTTGGCGTGGATCCCATGTTGAGACGAACTGGGGTCACTCCTGCTATCTTCTTGGGGCAACTGTTGGAAAAGTGCCCGGGCTCATTGCAGGTGTAGCAGCGCTTCACGGTTCCCGGTTGACTGTTTGACGGGGTGGTTCTGGTTGGTGCTGGGGTCTGATAATTCTGATTACCAGGTCTCGGTGCCGGCGATGGTGTTCTTGATGCATTTTGCAGCTGGAATCTGAAGAACTGGTTAGGCGTAACCCTCAAACGCTGTTGCGTTCCCTAACGTGATCCCTGCTGCTGCATTCTGCGCTTCCTGTTTTCATCCAGTTCCTTGCGCTTGTCCTCAAGGATGAGCGCCTTATTCACAAGTTCCTGGAAGTCTGGAAAGGTGTGAGACCCCGGATCGGCTATCCAGCATCTCCTGTGTATTTCCGTACTAGTCCCAGATCAGTTGCTAGTACACACAGTTAGTCAGTGTAATATCATTGCCGAACAAAGCGAAAGTTGTACCATAATCATAAAGTTTAAGCCACCCGGCTATTTATTACATCACGAGGTCGCATGACCTGAGTTCAAGCAGCAGAAATAAAATGACAAGTAAATGAACCCAAAATACGCCACAGGCGATGACAAGAACGCTAGCTTAGATGTCCTGGCCACCTTCTTCGTATTCCTACGCGAAGAACTCACCGTCTTCGACGGCGTCCTGGTAGTGTTCTGATGATGACAAATTGTGTAGCATGTGAGTACAAAAGTACTCAGCAAGTCTGGGAAAGTATGCACATGTAGGGCTTTCCAAGGAAGGCTTAATATGGTTCATTTGCATAAAGCCAAGTTTCAATAAACCATACTTAGTATAGTTTTCACAAAGCAGGTTTTAACAATTATTTTAACAATTGAAGTATTTAATTATTTAGTGAAGGTTCTATCCACCAACACTAGTATAGGGGCTCTACCCGCCAGCTTTTCAAAAGATTAAATTTGAACACACATGACTCAATCCGTCATGGAATAAAACAGGTTCCTTCCACCTGGTTGGCTCAATCCGCCAACTAATCCTCCGAGAGTTCTAACCACTCCCGAAGTCCCAAAATGAAACATTGTTCATTTTAAAATCAAAACCAAAGTCTACCAATATGAAAGCATTCTTCGCTTTGCCCTTGACTGTAGGCACGGCTATTCGAATAGTTTTAACTCTGCAGAGGTGTACAGCTTTACCCACAAGACATGATCATCTCTTAGTGCCTCCGGATTAACACACTCCCTTTGGTGTGCCGACAGAGAGATCATGACAAGGCTTTTACAATGTATACGCCTAACCCGACCCACCCGCTAAGGTTTCACCGCTGTTAGGGTTCAATCCACCGTAGGAAAGACCGGGCAGGCTATCAGAACTTCAAACTCATAAACGTCAACTTTTCTCTTTAATAGCTTCAGTACTCATTCATGCCTATTGGCAATAATATGTTTCATCATAAGAATACCGTGAAACTGGGAAAAACAACTCGCCTCTAGCCGGCGCCCACATTCCACCAATTGGCGAGTCTAAGTTAGGTTTCTACAAATTATTTAGCCAGGTTGTACCATTATAGACATGTGGTAGTACGGTTATGCTCAGAATGGACAGTCATAAGCGTCGATCCTTAATTGACTTGGGGCGGTACTTGCACAATGAAAGCTAGTGCTCAATCCGCACCCACCCGACATTCCATGCCGCCCAAGTCTAAATCATTTTTTTCTTTTTCTTTTTATTTTATAAAAACAGTACCAAAACCATTATAATAATCCAAAATTTACATTTTAAATCAACACATTTGAATATTCCCACCCATGGGTTGTTTCGATAAATTTTGCAGCCAAGCATAACTAACGGTCTATCATTTTATGTGGCATTATAATCCAAACATGGCAATGAATTGGTTCCTAGGGTTACAATGGACATGAATAACAATGTCAAGGAGGAATCAACAATTTCGGAATAGCTACCACTTATATTTGACATATTTCGCTAAATATAGCCATGCAACTTTATAAACAATTTAAAGCATTTCATAAACATAGGATCAAAATGCGTCAAGGAGACTTGCCTTCAGTCGCGGCGGAGTAGTCGAATTCGGGAAGTCCGGCGGCGGGGTCGGTGGACTCGGCGGGGTCGTCGACTACACGCAAAACGGAGCAAGAAATAAATAATAATAAAATAAATAAATTCCAAAAATTACAAAAGTAGTACTGGCAGGAAGGTATTGATTTTATATGAATTTAGGAACTTGAACGGGATCAATCAGAGTTCGGACGGAAAAGTTATGAGCTTCCGAAGTTTGAATTTTGGAAAAATTGGAAAACGAGGGAATATTCCCTGGAATATTCCTTTTCTTTATTTTCTGATTTTTGGAAGGCATTGAGCCTATGACAAGTGGGCCCTTCCTGTCATTGACTTGGAGTCATCTTCTCCATGGGAGCAAGAACAGGGGAAGGAGAGCTCCATGGGGTGGTGGCAGCAGGGGGCTACCGTGGCCGGCAGCTGCCGAGGCGGCGGGCGAGGCCGGGCGGCACGTGGAGGCAGCGGCGGCTGCACGTGGCGGGGCGCTGGCGGCGGCGCGCGGGGCCTGGCGGCACGCCGGGGAGGGGCGGCGGCGCACGAGGAGCGCCGTGGCGGCGGCGGGAGCGCTCGACGCGGCAAGGCAGCGGCTCGGCGGCGAGGCGGCGCGGGCATTGGCCAGCGGGACCTAAAATCGATGGATGGGTTAGACTCTTGATGGAACCTAAAATCGATGGATGGGTTAGACTCTAGACATTCTCACGAACACAATGAAACCAACGGAACGAAGAATGAACCACCAAGGAGGAAGATATGACGATGAACTCGAAGAACGCGAAGAACGGCGTGTGTTCGTCGGTTTTCTTGAGCTTCCGGGCAAACGAGTTGGAGAGACAATGGAAGAGTAGGAGCTCTGGAAAGAGTACTCCCTCACGAAGATAATGGAGGTGGAGATGCGCGAATCGGAGTTGAAACGGCCGATTAATGGCCATAATGGCGGATTATGGTTTTGGAAGGATGGAGCCATTTCCGACGAGATTTGGGGCTAATGATGGTGAGGAACGGATGGGTATCGTCGCCACGATTCCAACGGATGCGGCGGTTCGCGATTTGAGGCATTATGAAAGGAATTAGAGGAATTTGAATGGGGAACAAAGAATATGGAAGCTTCTGAAATTTTTCTCCAGCCAACTCCATCGTGCAATCCTCCAAGGTTAGGGATGACACTGTAGCTCTGACACGTGGCACTCCTAGATTGGCCGAGGATAAGTGGAAACTTTAGCGCGCGAGAAAAATTAGGAAAAATGGTATAAAAATTCCGGAAAAATTCCTAGAACCATTTGGAATATTTGGAACACAATGGAATTGGTTTGGTTGAATTTGGATGAAATTTGTGGATTTGAATATTCTGGAGCCAATAGCAGGCATTAAACGAAAGCTGCGCGGGATAAAATAGTAGCGGAATTCCAAAAATCTTGGGAATGGTTCCAAAAATCATTTTGGAATATTTGGGACTTATTAAAAGTGATTCCGGGATTTTTGGAGTATTTTCGAACTCGGGTGGATTTTCGGGTAAAGACCGGAATTCGGAAAATTGATTTGTCGGACGGAGGGGAATTGAATTCCAATTTCGGAAGGGAAAGGATGCCAGGTTAATATAAACATCGATGAAACATCCAAATTTTGAATTTAATTTATTGGAATTAGTTTTTCCAGAAATGCCGAAATTGGGATGTTACAAAAGGTGTGGGTGATCAGTCCCACTTGCAGTCCAGAATTCAGTCCTTTCATGAAGCGAGACTGTTTAGCTTTGTCCGTTGCTACGTCCTCAGGTGCGTAGCGTGCTAGCTGGGTGAACTTGTTCAGGTAATCGGACACCGACTGATTACCTTGCTTCAGTGCTCTGAATTCCTCCTTCTTCAAGTCCATAATACCTTCAGGCACATGATACTGACGAAAGGCAGCAGTAAACTCCTCCCAAGTGATGTCCTGTGGGTTCTCGTGTGCGGAACAGAAGTTCTCCCACCATTCAGCTGCGGTCCCTTCCAATTGATGAGAGGCGTACAACACTCTCTCATTTCCTACACACTGGGTGATGTGTAGCTTCCTCTCAATAGATCTCAACCAATCATCTGCCTCCAACGGATTAGCATTTCCAGAGAAAATGGGTGGATGAGTCCTCATGAACTCTAACAACCTTGATCCCTGACGTTGTCCATGATTTGCTTGATTCGCGGTGGACTGAGCTGTGACTTGTTGCATCTGCTACATCATGTCGTGCATCAACTGAGTCTGAGCTGCGAGGAAAGCTCCAAAGTTCTGCATATCTACTTGTGGCGCTGGCTGGGGTGTAGGTGCTCCTTCATTAGGGTTTTCAGCTGGGCGAGAACCACTTCCATTGCCTCCAAGGTTTCCGCGAGTGCTCACCATCTGTCGATTGTTTCAAGGTTTAGCGATAAGGGGGAAACAAGCATAGATAAGTAATGGAGTAAACCTATGCGGGGTGGAAAGTATAACCCAAAGTCCAACTTTATTAATTATTTAATAATAACTTGGTATGGTTGCTTACAATTCCTAAGGGCCTTGCAACATATACTGCACACTCAGCAAACAATGAAGATCCAAATCGAACTAACACTGGAGTCTAACGCCTCTAAGGGTGACTCTTTTATTCTATGATGTGACTCGACATAGAGTCTCAACTCCAAGTCTAAACGCTGACTCATCAAGAAAACCTTCTCTGCCTGGGTACAGATGCGGCGGCATCAGTGCGAATCGATCACCATGTCCTTCAACTGTGGTCGTCGAAGAAGTGGTGTCCTCCTCAAGCTCTGACTCCTCTGGGTCTGGCTCGTGCAGCTCCAACACTGGCTCGGGGTCAGCTCCGTACAGTGCGATCTCCAGCTCCACGATCCTATGCTGAAGGTGTGACACGTACTCTTGGGTCTCCCTCCATCTGTTCTTTTCGGCAGTGATCTCCTTGCGTGCCTTCTGTAGCTCCTTGCATGTATCATCGAGTACATCCTCTTAGGCGATGACATGTCGTGCCAATTGTGTGACTGTGGCATATCCATCCTGAATCAGCCTCGGGTCAAGAAGATTGTTGCTGCGCGGGTGATAGCGAAACACTGTGTGCTCCAACTCGCTAGCGTAGATGCGAGCAATCTGCCTCATCGCTCGTCGTGATGCTTCTTGAATTCCCATCTGCATTGTAGACCTCCTGGCGGTGCAGTATATCGAACGTCTGCCTTTGCCCTTCTTCCTGGCTGGTATCGTAATCTTCACATCACAAGCCTTGATCAAGCCTGCTTGCCTGATGATGTTCACTTGATATTGCGGCTTCTCAAAATCTCCGAGAAACTGCAGCATATGCCAAAGCTCTGCGGCATGTCCATTCTCAAGATCGACGTAGTTGAATTCTCCCTCCATCTGTCACCAAGACACTTACGTAAGATCTCAGAAATTTCAAATTGTGATGTGGTAAGAGAAAGTTCAGCAAGGGGTAAGATAAAAGAGAAGGGGGCAAGTCGAGAATTCATTCATTATCTTGTCAAACTTTTAACTTTAGAAAATAGGTTTTATCCTCACTCCGACCATTCTAGCTAAGGGTAGTCCTACAGTCAGTATAGCTCTGATACCACCTCTGTCGGGACCCGAATTTGCAAATCCGGATCCTCTGTGTATTCAGCACTAGTCCAGGATCACGCTAGTGCACACAGTCTCAACATCGGTATATATCACAATCATACTCAACGAAATAGTAAAGTACTTTATTGAAAAGGAAATATAACTGGTTACTCAACCTTATGGTCAAGTTACAAAAATACGCCTCACAGGGCTAAGTCTTACTTGAATAAAACTGCAGCGGAAAATAATAAGAAATCACGTGGCGCCAACCAATATGCCACAGGCAACTGACTGGGCTCGCCCCTAGTTCGTCGGCTCCTCCTGAAGTTCTTCCTCCGAAGCTGGTGTAGATTCTTCCTCAACTGATGTTTGTATTGTGGCAAGGGTGAGTACTTGGTACTCAGCAAGTCATGCACAGAATGCAAACTAATACTCTACATGCATGGCAGAGTACAAGGAATGTGTATGGCTCATTTGCAATGACAGCATTTAACAAGTAGCATAAGTAGATTCGAAAGCAGTAAAAACAGTATATAATATCAATAACTTTTTTAGGAGTTAAATAAACATCCTTCCCCTTTCCTAATCCACATTTCCACCAACGTCATTCATTAAACCAAACCCTCTTTCCAAGACCAAGTCATTTTCATGGAAAATCTAACCCTTGACTGTAATCCCCGAGCGATGTCCAATACCGCGGACACGGCTATTCGAATAGATTCTACACTCTGCAAAGGCTATGCACTTTACCCACAAGATACAGCCAAGCGCCACCAAGGCGAAAGTCCGTAACAAAGTCTTTCAGAAACCGCTAACCACACAAGTGAACTTCCCCGGCTTTTGCCCTACACCATCCCTTCCCTTAACCAAGGGGAAGTATGGGACCGACATGCCGTTGGACGGGTACCAAGCCGCAGCACTGGCACGCTCCCCTTTCAAGCTACACAAACAGTGTAGTTGACACCCCGAGGTACCACAAGCAGGTTATTAGTAACTTAATCAACTAGGTCCGTCCCATTCCGGACATGTGGTTGCACGATTGACTCAGATCAAAGGCTTGCAAGGTTAAGTCCTTAGAGTGACCAGGGCAAGACTACCCGAAGAATCAAATCATCACTCCCAATGCCACAACTGGCTCACCCGATCAATTCTTGCCACATGCCCCGGTCTAAAACCATTTATCAAACCCCAGTTGATTACCATGCACCACGTGCCATCAACAACATCATCAATAACACATGACACTTTTCCAAAATAGGTTCCATATCTCATTAAGTCAATATTGACAAGTGATTAACCAAAATCATGTCATGACTACGTGGCAGGTCTAAGCATCATACTACAACGGTCTAAATACCCATGTTGGCAATTAATAATGTCCAACTAAATAAACCACAACTAGGGTGACAAAGGGGTCATGGCATACAAATAATTAATCAAGGTGTCATAATGCAATCTGGCATTTATCTAATTTCCCAAAATTAATTAAAGCATTTATTAATTAAACTAGCATGCAGTAATTTAAATCAAACTATTTTCAAAAATGGGATCAACATGATCAAAGCATAACTTGCCTTCGAAAAGTACTTGCTCTTGGTCTGGAGTTGGCTCCTGGGTCAACACTTCTCCTTCGAAGCCTTCGGGCACTTCAACGTCTACTTGTAACGCGTGCAAATAGCAAAAAATAAATAAACAGTAGACAAAAAGTGTCCAAAAATCCAAATAAACTCCATAAATAGAGAGTACACATTTTTCTAGATTTTTAGAAATTTGAATCGTCCAAATCGGAGTTAAAACGCAAAAGTTATAATCGTTTAAAGTTTAAATAATCAATTAACTAATTAAAAACAGAGAAAAACTTTGTCCAAAAATTAAAAAAAATTCATAATTGAGTAGAGCTCAATTTTATACAAATTTAGAAATTTGAACCACTCAAATCGGAGTTGAAATGCAAAAGTTATAAGCAATTGAAGTTTCAAAATTCAAATTAAACAATAAACCGAATTAATAAATCATTTTCTTTTTCAGAAAATATTTATTGCGTCACGGGTGACACGTGTCGGCATCTGATTGGTCGGCTGACGTCAGCCGGTCCATGGACTCGGCCCACGGTTCGGCTCGGTCCACCGTGGACTCGGTCCACGGGCACACAATCGCTGACATGTGGGACCCCTCGGGTGACGTCATTGCTGACGTCAGCGTGGCCTGGCCACAGCGCTGACAGGTGGGACCCACCGATGACGTCATGGGTGACGTCACGGTGCGGTCGCTGACACGCGGGCCCGGCGTGTCAGTGACCCACGCCCACGCCCACGTAGACGCGGCGGTTCGGCTCCCTGTGCACGTGGCACGATCCGGGCCGTTGGTTTGAAATCCGACGGCTCGGATTAGATCTAGGTTTTCACGCGTTAGATTAACACGATGGATCTGGGCCGTTGGATCCAAATCCAACGGTTGAGATCTAATCTACGAAAATCAACGGAGTGGCTACGTGGACGTACTGTGTGGTCGGATCGGGATCGGACGGCGGAGGGAGCTTGCGAGGGTGATGGTGACGCGGCGGAGCTCCAGCTGCCGGTGACGGGGACGACGATGCGTGAAACGGCGCTCCGAGGGCCTTCCGGCGAGGCGCGTGGTCCTATCCGATGCGGCTCGACCTGGGGGTCTCGGATCCGGGCTCAGACGCGGCGGAGACGGCTTAACGGCGGCGCAAGGATGCAAAAACCGCGGCGGCGTCCTTGTGAACTTCGGTGAGGAATCCCGGTGATTCTACGATGGCTGGAGCTAGGTGGCTAGGGCAACACGTGCGCACGGTTGAGGCGAACCTCGGATGACCACCCACGCTTTAAATAGCCTCGGCTTCCGTGCTTAACGCGAAACCCTAACCGAGCTCGGCCACGGCGCGGCGGCGGAGTCCGTTTCGGACTTGGTGGAGACGACGACGGTTAGCCGTCCACGTGGCGCAATCAACGGCCACGATGGCGCGGGCGCGATCGGATCCGGACCGGATCCGGTTGGATCGGTGCGGCTCAATCCCGACCGTTGGATCTTGATCCAACGGTCCCGCGCGATTAGGGTTCGGCCGGAACACGTGGCTCGGGTCGGACTCGAACTCGAGTCTGAATCGGACTCGGTCGGATGAACAGTAAAACCGATTCGCATTTTTCCAGCGATTTAATATTCAAAATAATTTCTAGAAATTCATTTAATTCAAGAAAAATAGCAAAATACTAAGAAAAATTCCAGAAAAATTCTAGAAAATATTTTAGGACATTTGGGACTCAAATAAAATATTTCCAAGAAAACTTTATTTGTAACTTTTATTTCTTTAATTATTTCAAAAGGGAATAAATTCAAATTAAATCCAAATAAATTCCAGAAAATTCCAAAAATTCATAAAAATGCCCAATTTCACCCAAATTCATGAAAAGAAAAAATTGGGATGTTACATGATGCTTGAAGGGGCTCTCGGCCAAAGGAATTGGGAGGAGAGTGCATGGAGGAGGAGAACGCGCGCGGGTGGGGGTGCTTACGGTGGTGTTCCGGCCGGAGGTGGAGAAGAAAGCCAAATGGGCCTCAATGCCGCTCGGGGAGGCTCTGGGGGTATCCAAGGAAGCGAAAGGGGGGATCCTTGGCGCCTCACTTGGGACTTATAGCTGGTTCCACTAAGGATTTGCCGAAAAGGGGGAGCGAGTGGTCCTACGCGATTAGCGGCGAGGCGGCGTGGCTCCAGTCGCGTCGCGACGGGCGTGACCATGACTTGGGAGCAGGTGGCACAGTCGCCCTTGAAGGAACGCAGCGACCGCCGGGCAAAAGAGGGTTGCGTCGAGGCTCCAATCGGCTTCGCACCGGGGGGGGGGGAGGAGAGAAATAGAACGAGAGGGAAACAGAGAAAAGGGGGAAGGGAGAGAAGGGAGGCCGACGTGTGGGGCCGGACCCACGCGGCAGCGAGAGAGGGAGATGGTGGAGCGCCAGAGCACCGAACTGGACATGGGCTCCAAGCTTCAGGCTTTACCCGACAGTGGCGAAAAGCAGTAGCTTCAAGGTTGAACCCATTTGAAAGAAGTGTAAAACCTTTAAATGAAGTTCCTGGTACAATTCCCTTGCCTCTGTAAAACCTTCAGGTTAAAACTCCTCTTTTCAGTTTATTCTGTAAAGCTTGACATTAAAGGTTCCTCCAAGTTTGAGCTTTGGGTTTTAAATTTATTCGTAGGAGCATAAAGCAATACTACTTATTGACAAATGCAATTAAGGTTTAAGTCAGCACTAAGGATCTCTAGCAAAGATTTTCAAGTTAGTTGATCAACACTTAATTTTAAAGCAATTATTTTATTGCATTACTCATACTTAGGTCTTTACTGTCCCTTAAATTTCTAAAATAGCTAAGGTAGTCGTACGTTTCTGAAATTGTTGCCGGCAGTATATATAACACTAGGAGGGGGAATTGTTGGTAAGATTTACAATTTACATGATTTATGAAAGATTTTAATAAAAATTGACATTACATGCCAAGTCAATTCTCATACATTAATGTCCCAATTTACTTCTTGACTTAGGAAAAAGGTGTTGCATGCCAAAGTGTTTTGGTAAAAAGTTTCTATTACCAAATTACTTCCACTATTTTACTCTCACTCCTTCACTTATTACTATTTTACCCATTTACCAATTTATCAATTGTTTTTCCTATTTAAATAAATTCACAAGATTAAGGAATAAGGATTTCAAACTCAGATTTTATTTTTCTCAAAAGCACATTTCATTGAACCAATATTTCAGGATGTTACAGTCTCTAATGGATTCAAACGGAGCACAATTAGTCTCCCAAACTAGGTGGTCAAGGTGGTTGGAGGGCTAAATAACTATTCAGCGTCTCCGGGGCTGAATAATATATGAAAAACATAAAAGAGATGAATGTTAGCTCTATTATATCTTATTGTGTATGATCAATTGGAGCATCAATCTTTATATATATATATATAAATTTTTCTTAGAATTTGGTACAAATCTATCATTGAAAATACACGAGACAACATGCTCGTTTACACACACACACACGTAATTAGGAGTAATTAGAAGGGCACTCAATCAATCAGCGGAGCTAGAGGCACAGCTCAACAAATTATGTATCAACGGCAAGGAAACGAAATTCAAGTGCTAGCGCAGAAGACTAGCTGAAGCAATTAACGCGGCAGAGGAGAGGACAGGCACGTAGGATGCAGCGGCAACAGATGAAGCCGAAGGAGCAAGCGAGCGAATTGAAGGAATCAAAGATATATGGTACGTGGGTGTTCGCGCAAAAAACGTGAAGGAGGGTTTTCGGCCTCGAACACACAAGACAAACGCCGGGTTTGCAGAGCGTGCCAGTCAATTTGACCTGAAATTGACAAGGTAAAGTTTGTAATTTGATCAAAGCCGATAAACAAGGGTCTATCGGCTTTTCGCTAGTCGGCAAGAACCGATTAGGAGATAACTAGATCAACCGGTTACAATTGATCCGGATACAAGGTAAAAATCGGCTTCGGGAAGGCGATGCGCAACAAAACGAAGCAGATCAAACCTGGGTGAAATCGGCAAAAATCAACAATCGGCGATGCGCAACTATGTTGATTCCGTCGACTTGCAGAGAGATCTATGAAGCTAAAACAATGTAAAAGAAAAGCTTGTAAAAAGTAGATGTGTGTGTTGTTGGATTGATTGATTGCTTTTCGCTTGACGTCCGCCCCCTTTTATAACACACCTGGCCGATACGAGTTGTACATAGATACGGTGCGTTTATTCGTATCGGCCTCTAATCTGATTTCCTTTCCTTTTAGAAACGGATTCCTTTTCCGATTCGTTTACCGATTCCTTTTTATACGAATGTTTCTTTTCCGATTCAGACTGATTCCAATATATGCCAGATTTTGGTGCAAACATATGCCCCCATTTTTGAAAGGTAGCTTGCTATCTTTCAAAAATCCCTTCGCCTTTTTCCGTGATCGGCTTGCCGTTCAGGATTCACCTCGGTAACTTCCCCATTAATGACGCCGCAATGCCATCGGTGCGTTTTTAATGCAGCAACTGTTCACCTTTTTCACCGAGGTATAAATATGAGGTCCCCCCCTGCGGTCATTTTCACCCTGGCGTGCTCTCGCTCATCTTGAAATCGGCTTTTCTCCGTGTCAATCCCCTCTTCCTGTCGCATCGGCTGAAATGGACGCTTCCCAGGTACTCATTCCGATCCCAGATAGCGACCATCAGTATTTTCTAGGCCCAATAGGAACTATAGAAACCGATACGGTTGTTGGAGACGAGATCCCTAGACTCCCTTTGTCGGCTCCTGGTTACAACATCAAGGAATGGACCAAAAGCTTTAGGGCTTGGCCGACAGCTCTCAAGGGCTGGAGGTCCTGGTATATTAGAGTATCAGCCCAAAAGAAGGTGGAGTGGGAAGGAATGGGTATTGCTGAGTGTATTCCCATGTCCTTAGCCGCTCCAGAACCTAATGAATCCTTAGTAGCCGCCGCTTGCTATTTTTGGTCTGATTCCTTTAACGCCTTCTTTTTCCCAACTGGTCCTATCGGCCCAACCCTCCTAGACATGGCCGAATTGTGCTGCCTTAGGCCTGATGGAGACCAAATATCGGCTTTTAGCGGGAAACCTCAGTTCAAATTGACCAGAAAAAAGGGAGAAGGTTGGTCCAGATATATACAAAATAACAACAAAGTAACCGGCCCTGTATCGGATGAGGAACATGTAGCTTTCCTCAACTTATGGCTAGACCGATTCCTCTTCTGTGGCGCTTCCTTAGGACCAACCCAGGTTTATCAATTTATGTCGGAGCAACTAGTCATGGGTCGTCGGCTAGCTTTAGGGAAATCTTTGTTGGGGGCTGTGTACCATATGATGCATATCATCCGGAGTCGGCTTTTTACCGGTAACAGCTCCTATGTCGTGGGCAATGTTGGTGGCCCACTTTGGTTTATCCAGATCTGGCTTTACTGCGTTTTCGGCCGCCTCATTATCCCGGATCCTTCGGAAGAATCGGCTTTCCCAATAGAAGATTTTCCTGAAGGCGCAACTCCCAGATTCCAGCCTAGCCGATCTCCAGGCGAAAAATTCATCATGTGTTCGTCTGATGAACCCAAAATCTCCCCTACCGGCTTTCATAAGTACTTGTCCGTCTTTTTGAACCTTAACCAAGCTACTTTTAATCGTAGAGACTTCTTTTCGTATAGCCAATTAGCCGATCTCCCATGGCCTTCTTTTCTTCGTTTAAATTCTGATAGCTCTCTAATGCCTCAGTCTACTCTTGATCTGCTTCCTCTGCTGATTTCTCCTTGCATTCTTCACGTCGGCTTGAGTACTCGAAATAGAACATTTCAGCCGACCTACGAGTTCTATCACCCTTCAGTGTATGCACGCCAGCTGGGTTTTGGACAAACAATTCCTAGCCTTCCTTTACTTAACATGATCAAGCCACGAAACAAAGTCACTAACATTACTGCGGCGGAGCTTATTATCGAACTAGCTAATGAGCTCCATGTGGTGGACTTGCCTTTCCTCGTGCTGAACACACGTCGATCGGGCCAGTTTACCTCGTGGTGGGCTTCCATAGCCGAGTCGCTCCTGCGGAGGCGCACTATTCATGAGGTCTTGTCCTCTTTTCTCCCTGGCTTTCAAGAGCCGACGGAGGCCGCCGCTGGGTCTAGCTCGAGTTCAGGCTATGTTAACTCGTCTTTAGAGGTATTTTCATTTTGATATGTTTATTGAAATAAGATTTGCATCGGCTTAACCATATCTTTTGCCTTTTTCAGACTAGCAAAAGGTCGACTCCAGCGCAAACCGCATCGGCTGACGACCGTTCGAAACGGCAAAGGCCGTCGACCCCTCTTGCTGGTTTATCTTCTGGCACGTTGAGGGTTGACAGCCCATCATTGTCGGATCTCGCCGAGCGGCGTGTTGAGAGTAAGTTTTATCTTTGTTTTCTGCTCAAAATTTCCTCCGTCGGCTAACCCCGTATTTGCTATTTTCAGAAAAGAAGAAGAGCCGTAGAGTCGTCATCAAGCGATCTTCAAAACCTGCTGGTCGGGACGCAGCGTCATCTCCAGCTGGATCGGCTACTGCGGTTAGCTTCGATCCTTAATTTAGTTTTCCGTATTTGGCTATATTTTGATGCCAAGTGTCATTATTTTAGGAAACTCCTTCCATTCAGATGTTGGAAACTTTAGCCGATGCTGAGAAAAATCCGACAGATGTGCTGGTCTTATCGGCTCCTGCTCCCGTACCATCGCCTGTTTCCCCAACCCCAAAACCTGCTGCTGTTTCCCCGACGCTTGAAGCGGACCCTGCCGATCTTCTAGGCTTTTCCTTGGACGATCTGGGCGACCCCGAGATCATAGCTACTACTGACTATCCGGCTGACGTTCAGCAAATTATTGATGCTGCCGCAGAGGCATCGGCTGCCGTGACTTCCGCACCAGGAATGCAGGAGAGGCTCAATCGCCTTTTTGACGCAGTCATGCAGCCTGGCTTGATCTCTGGCTGATACGCAACCCCTGAGAACAGCTATGGCCGCAATGGAGGCCGATTTGCCCCCAGAAGTCATGAAGGCCCTTTTGGATGTTTGTCACTTGGACGCTCAGAATGCCACAGTTGCAGCCGCCAGAGAGAGGATTGCCCAACGTACTGCGCGGCAAGCCGATCAAGATACCTTGGACAAATTGGTGGCCGATACGAAAGCCAAGAAACATCAGTATGACCAAGGTATGTCTGCCTTCAAATCGGCTAAGATGAAGCAACAAGACCTGGAATCTACGAGGAAGTCTCTGGAAGAGCAGTTGGCCCAGGTGACCCAGCAGCTGGCCGATCTTCAGACGTCTATCTCTTCTTCGGCTTCATCTTTGTCAGCGCAAAAACACACCCTTGGTGATATGGTGGTGGCAGTGAAGAATCAATCGGCTAAGATTAAAGTGGTACCGGGGAGCGCGATTGAAGACAAGCGTATTGTCGATAATGTTCAGGACACTATTGCCAAAGCTGCAGCGGCCTTATCGGGATTAGGAGCCCGTCTGCCTGGTTCTGGGCTATAATATTTTTAAACTTGTATGCTGGAACTGCCAATCATGTTGGTCTTATGTGGCCGATTTTTGTGAACAATGTTTTAATTCGTTGGTCTGAATCTGATTTGATCGGTCGTATGACCGATTTTATATGCACGTGCTTTTGTAATTGATTCTTGGTTCTCTTGATGTGGTCAAGACCCAATCCATATGCTGGGGTAATACGCCTTTAGATATTTTCCATTGATCGCTTTAGGTAGGACGAACCCGTCTAAGGACTCCAGTATATATGAATTCCCGTCAATCGGCCGATTGATCTTATAAGGCCCTTCCCATGTTGGAGACCATTTGCCGAATCGATTATCCTTAGACCCGATCGGCAACACGGTTTTCCACACCAAATCGGCTCGATTGAATGATTTTAAAATCACCTTTTTATTATACGACCTGGCAACCCTCTCTTTATTCCTTTTAAGCCGATCTAGCGTAGTCAGCCTTAGTTCAGCTAAATCATCTAGATTGTCAAACATTGCCTGCTCGTATTCATCGGCTGACAAATTATTTTGCTTTAATAGCCTTACCGAGCCGATGTTGATCTCTACGGGCAAAACGGCTTCTTGTCCATATACCAACTGAAAAGGTGATAATTTAGTTGATCCGTGATGGGACAGCCGATAAGCCCACAAAGCTTCCGATAGCGTTGAATGCCAATTTCTTGGTTTCTCTTCGATTTTCCTTTTTATTAATTTTATTAATGTCTTGTTTGATGACTCGGCCTGTCCATTGGCCTGAGCGTAATAAGGAGAAGAGTTGAGTAATTTTATCCCAAGACTTTCCGCAAAACCTTTGAATTCGTTAGACATGAACACAGTCCCTTGATCAGTGGTAATCGTCTGTGGAATCCCAAACCGATGGATGATGTCTTCATTTACAAAGTCGATCAGTTCTTTGCTAGTAACTTTCCTGAGTGGTATAGCCTCAACCCATTTTGAGAAATAGTCTGTGGCTGCAAGGATGAATTTATGTCTTTTACTGGATGACGGAAATATCTGGCCGATTATATCTATGCCCCATCCCCTAAACGGCCATGGCTTGATGATCGGGTGTAAAGTCGATGCTGGCGCCGCCTGTATGTTACCAAACTTTTGGCATGTTTGGCACCCCTTGTAGTATTTGAAGCAGTCTTCTAACATTGTCGGCCAAAAATATCCCGTTCGTCTCAGTATCCATTTCATTTTATGGGCCGATTGATGCGATCCACAAATTCCTTCATGGACTTCTCCCATTGCTATTTTGGCTTCTTCAATTCCCAGGCATCTTAGCAATAAGCCTTCCATGGTCCGAAAGTACAATACCCCTTCCAGCAGAACATATTTGAGTGCTTTGCTTTGACCTTACCTTTCGATTGGCTTAGATGGAGTCGACAAATAATCCTGTATTTCTTTTCTCCAATGACAGGGTGGACACATAGAATCGGCCAAACGTTTAGCTCGATTGGTTCCTGTCGGCTTCCAATCCTGTATCCTGATGCACATTGTGCCAATTGGTTTGCTTTGTCATTAGCTTCTCTGGGGATGTGTTCTATGGAAAATGTAGTAAACGTCTCGATAGCCTGGAGGCATTGCTGCAAATAGTGGGTTAGCGCATCATCATTGCATCGGTATTCACCCTTGACTTGTTGTACAACTAACATTGAGTCCCCGAAAGCTTCAACATCTTTTACCCCGACGCTGTCCAGTAATTGCAGCCCTCTTAGCAACGCTTCATATTCTGCTTGATTATTCGAGCATCGGCTATTCAACCGATACATGAAGTTGTACTCATGTCTTTTAGGTGAAACCAATATTACACCGATGCCCTCACCTTCTTGGCAGACGGATCCGTCGAAATATAACTGCCAAGGGGCTATATCGGTCGATCCTGTTAATGTCTCACTTCCCGCGATAAAATCGGCTACAGCCTGCCCTTTTACAGATTTAGCCGATTCATATGTCAAGTCGAACTCAGTCAAGGCGTATGCCCATTTACCAAGCCGACCCCGCAAAATCGGTGCGGATAGTATGTACTTGATTATATCGGCTTTGCAGACTATGACGCATCTCGATGCCAGCATATAATGCCTTAATTTAGTACAAGCAAAATACAAAGATAGGCACAATTTTTCTACTAGGGGATACCTGGTTTCTGCATCTAAAAGACGTCGGCTTAGATAAAATATCGCTCGTTCTTTCCCATCGGCTTCCTGTGTTAAGACTGCTCCTATTGTGTCTCCTTCAGCCGATATATATAGTCTGAAAGGTATACCATGTTTTGGTGCGGTCAATACTGGTGGGCTCATCAGATAACCCTTTATGTCGTCGAAGGCCTTTTGTTGATCGGTTCCCCATTTGAACTCTTGGTTGTCTTTAATTTTCAGCAGAGGTGTGAAGGCCCGAATACGTCCTGACAAGTTCGAAATGAAACGTCGTAAGTAGTTGATTTTCCCTATCAATACTTGCAACTCCTTTTTGCTTGTCGGCGGTCTAGTATCGGCTATAGCTTTTACTTTGGCTTGGTTTACTTCAATTCCTCCTTCATGCACTGTAAACCCAAGAAATTGTCCAGCCGATACTCCGAAAGCACATTTGAGAGGGTTCATTTTTAACCCATGTAACCTTGTGCTTTCGAACATCTTTTCTAGATCGGCTAAATGTTGCCAGTCTTCTTTGGATTTTACCACTACGTCGTCAATGTATATTTCTACGGTATTGCCGATCAAATCATGGAAAATATGGTTCATAGCACGCTGATAAGTAGCACCGGCATTTTTTAAACCGAAGGTCATAACTTTCCACTCATACAGCCCTAAAGCCCCCGGACATCTGAAAGCCGTTTTGGGTATATCGGCTTCGGCCATGAATATCTGATTGTATCCGGCGTTTCCGTCCAAAAAACTTATGATCTTATTTCCGGAAGCAGCATCAATAAGCATATCGGCTATAGGCATCGGGTATTCATCTTTCGGTGTGGCTTTGTTCAAATCTCTAAAATCGACACATACCCTAAGTTTGCCATTTTTCTTTTTTACAGGGACGATGTTTGAGACCCATTCAGCGTATCGGCAGGGCCGGATAAACTTTGCCTCTAGCAATCGTCCTACTTCTTCTTTTATAGCGTCATACAATGTAGGATTAAATCGCCTAGGGTATTGTTTGAATGGCCGATATCCAGGTTTTATTGGCAGCCGATGCTCAACTAGCTGTCGGCTTAAGCCTGGCATCTCGTAATACTCCCACGCGAAGCAATCTCTATATTTTTTGAGTATTTCGACCAACTTTGCTTTATAACTGGGTTCTAATTTAGCACTTACAAACGTTGGTCTTTTGCTATCACCTTCCCCAATATCGATTTCTTCGAGCAAATCGGCAGAAGTAAATCCTAACCCTTTTCTTTCTTCTTCAAAATCCTCAACAGCTTCTTCGTATTCTTCTTGCCGATAGCTTCTTGCCTTTTCCTGCAGCTTTGCTAGTGTTTTGTGCTCCATCTTCTTACCACTTCGTCTGTCCGATCAAACGTGTTGGGTTTAACGCTGATCGGCTTGAATCCTGATTTCTCAACGCAGATAAAATCGCAATTGTCCAAGGCTTTTCCTGATATACATTCGGCTTCTTCGTGTGGCCAATTGGTGTCAGGGCTAGCCATGGCGATATGAGCCGATGTGTCGGCCGGTACGACTTCTACTGTATCATCGTTCCACTGCACCAATTTTTGGTGCATAGTTGATGGTATACAGCAATTGGCATGGATCGATCCGCCCAAGGAGCACGCTGTAATTGCATTTGGCTTCAATTACAAAAAATGCAGTCTGCATAGTTTTTTTACCGATTGTCGATTCGACACCATTACGCCTTTAGCTTCAGTTGGGTCTCCCGTGAAGTCATTTAGCACCATATTGGTCTTGATCAAGTCTTCATCAGCTTTACCCAATTTTCTGAAAGTACTTAACGGCATCAGATTAACTGTCGCCCCGCCATCGACCAACATACGAGATATCGGTCGGCCATTAATATACCCTTTTAGATATAATGGTTTTAGATGCCGATGCATGTCTTGTGGCTTTTCGAACACAGCGTCTGGTGCTCCGAGGCACAATTGGGCGAACACTTCTTCAGCCGATTCTTCAGTTTTGAACTAGGCAGGTAGAGTGAATACCATGTTTATATCCATTGGTGGCGTATCATCTCGGATCATCGGAGAACCGGATTCGACCGATTGATCTGAATCACTATCAATCTGTTCCTTCTTTCTCCACTCCTTTTTCAAAACCGGTACTGGTCTTAACTTATTAAACATCCGATCCCTCTCGCTCTCCTTTTCAGCTTCCCTTTCTTCTTGTGTCTTCAATCGCTGAAGCCTCCTGCGTTGTGATTTGCTGAGACCCGAGGGGCACCACCTAGGCTTAGGTTCTATCGGCTTTCTTATTTTTCTAGCTAAATTGCTCATCTCGCTGTCAGATTCCATTCTACTTGTGTTAGCTGATAGTTCCTGATTTCGGGAGGACTCGCCTTGCTCTGATGTCGACAACCTTTCATGGATCGGCCTCCTGCTTCTCACATCTGGATGATTGTATATCGGCCTAGACAACCTATCTTTTACAGATCGGTTTGGCCGATATGCAGACGAGTGTTGCATAGGACAAGATACAACTGTTGGTAAGGTCACCCTTCTCTCCCAGCAAAACTGCCAAAAGGGACATTGCCGATGTTTCTCTTCTTCAACATATCTGGCCGCCAACGTTCGTCCCTCTTTTGCCCTGGTCGATGAAAACTCTGGTGTTGTTGAGTGTTACATCTTCGACTTACCCTCTCATACTTCCCCAGGAGCTGTGAGAAAGTCGGCTTTGGTTTGAAATCGACTTTTCTTGGAGCCCTCTCAGCCCGATACCATTTACCGACTTCCAAGTCCCCTCTTGGTTTTACCGTTCTTGAGTTTAGTCCATTCCTATCGGCTTCTATCTGTATAGAACCGATAGTAATCTGCACTGTCTCGTCTCGTGATACAATTCCTTTAGTCGGCTTATCTTCTTCTGCAGGCCTCTTTCCTTTTCGTGAACATTGAACCATGTTGACTTGAAAAGGGCTCATATCTATCTGCATAGCCGACTCTTCCGCAAATTTTAGCCTGCCATCAGTGATGGCCGATTGAATCTGTTGTCGAAAAATATTGCAGTCGTTAGTATTATGTGAAAACGAATGGTGCCATTTGCAATACCTTCGCTTTTTAATTTCCTCGGTCGATGGTATGATGTGTCCTTCCGGCAACCTTATGAGTTTTTCTTGCAGTAATAAATCAAATATCTTGTCACACTTTGACACGTCATATGAATACTTGATCTCCGCCCTATTTTTCATCGGCTTGAGCAGAGAGCATACGAGTGGCTTTTTAGAACCCTTGGTCCACTCGGCTATGTTTATCTCTGCTTCGTCCTCGGAGGTGTCGCTTGAATTGTAATCTACCATGTTTACTTTGGCCTTTTCATTACCGTTTGGCTTAAATCTATCTTTAAACCCTTTGCTCTCTGCATATCGGCTTTCATGTGTCGATACGCGGTGGAGTAAGTGGCCTAAATCTGGAAACTCTTGGCCCGATAGCTTCTCTTTTAATGGCGGGATTAGCCCTTGGAATGCTAAATCGGCCAATTGATCATCGGGTAATGTTACACTAAAGCATCTATTCCGTACGCCTCTAAACCTTCTGATATAATCGGAAACCGATTCGCCGTACTTCTGTCGGACTGAACTAAGATCAGAAATCCTAAGCTCCATAGTTCCCGAAAAAAAGTATTCATGGAATCGGCTTTCTAAATCGTTCCACACGTGAACTGAATTTGGGGGTAGATTAGTGAACCAAGTGAATGCAGCACCAGACAATGATAAAGGAAACAGTCTAATTTTTAGTCCATCGGACTGTGCAGCCTCTCCACACTGAGCCATAAACCGTCCGATATGCTCAATCGTGGTGACGGAATCATCACCTGAGAATTTGGCAAAGTCTGGTATTCGAAAGTTGTGCGGGTATGGCATTCGATCTATGTAATCGGGGTACGGCTTCCTATAGCCGATCACTCTTCCTCTGGGCTGTAAACCGAACTGTTCTCTTAAAACGTTAGCAATTTGTTCCGCCCAATTGACATTGTCGGCTTGTGGTGCAACCGGACATTGCCAATTTTCATAGTTCACGCCCTGCCCCCCGAGTGCAAACTCGGGTCTTTGTCCAAATCGCACCGCAGGAGGTCTTGGCACTTGGTCATAATCATGATTAAAACCTAATGCATCGGGTATGGGCGCGAAAGGTTCGACGTACGGCACCACCCTATACGGCGTTTGTTTCACGGTTGTGGCTCCCCGTGATTGCGGAACCTGATCTGTTTCGATCGGCTGATAAGCCGATAAACCGATGCTATTGGAGGGCCCATTTGACGGATTTGATGCGCTTATCTTAGCCCCATCCGTGTGCCCATGGTAGTGTGTAAATCCATCTCTCTGTATGCTTGGTTTCAAAACAGTAGGTTGAGTTGGCATCGTAATAGGCGTTTGAGCCGACACGTTTACTGTATTGGTGTTAGGTGTTATGGAATATACTGGGTACGTAGGGATGGTTTGTGGTGGATCTAGCAGGCTTCCAGACACAGCCAATTCCTAAGCAATTGTTTTCACACTATTTTCTATCATCGGCTTTAATGTGGATACTAGAGCCGATGACTGATTAATTAATGCGTGATGGACAGATTGCTCGATCATACTTGATAAATCAGCTTGAGCGGGTGCGTATCGGCTTACCGATTTGGATGACGAATCTCCGATAGGATTGAGGCTTGGGAGTGCAGTCTTTTGAGTAACGCCACGGCGTGTTTTCTGGAAGCACCGCAGCATCATTTCTTCCAAAGCTACCTTTCGGTCCTCGATTTCTTTTCGCTGTTCAGGGGTTAAATCGTCCATTTGAGGCGCGATTATAGCATCAGTGTTGATATCGGCGGTAACCGCAGGCTTATCAGTTGACGACATGTTTGATTTTCTTCGTGGTCCCACTGGGCGTGCCAAAATATGTTCGCGCAAAAAACGTGAAGGAGGGTTTTCGGCCTCGAACACACAAGACAAACGCCGGGTTTGCAGAGCGTGCCAGTCAATTTGACCTGAAATTGACAAGGTAAAATTTGTAATTTGATCAAAGCCGATAAACAAGGGTCTATCGGCTTTTCGCTAGTCGGCAAGAACCGATTAGGAGATAACTAGATCAACCGGTTACAATTGATCCGGATACAAGGTAAAAATCGGCTTCGGGAAGGCGATGCGCAACAAAACGAAGCAGATCAAACCTGGGTGAAATCGGCAAAAATCAACAATCGGCGATGCGCAACTATGTTGATTCCGTCGACTTGCAGAGAGATCTATGAAGCTAAAACAATGTAAAAGAAAAGCTTGTAAAAAGTAGATGTGTGTGTTGTTGGATTGATTGATTGCTTTTCGCTTGACGTCCGCCCCCTTTTAAAACACACCTGGCCGATACGAGTTGTACATGGATACGGTGCGTTTATTCGTATCGGCCTCTAATCTGATTTCCTTTCCTTTTAGAAACGGATTCCTTTTCCGATTCGTTTACCGATTCCTTTTTATACGAATGTTTCTTTTCTGATTCAGACTGATTCCAATATATGCCAGATTTTGGTGCAAACAGTGGGGAGATCAATCACCGAAACAGCGAGCGTGTGTCACCGGGAGGCGGAGGTCTTGTTGGACCACTAAACAAGAAGCTGAGGTCTTCTCCTGGTCGTGGAGGCTTTACTTGTTGGACGTGTTTGACAGGGTCATCGGGCTCGGGCATCTGAAGCTTGTCGGCCAAGGTCTTGGCCCCCTTGAGCGAGAGAGCGAGCCAGACGAAGGAGAGGAACTCGCCGCCTTCGCCCAGGCTCTTGGCATGCAGGTATCCCCTGCACATGCGCGCTGGCGGAGTAGCAGAGCATGCCCAGCCAAACGTGGTACATCAGCTCGAGGCGGCACTCCTCGGCCTTGGCATCGGCCTCGGCGCGTGTTAAAGATAGAGTTGTAGTCTCTTCTGTATCCTAACTGATCATTATCTGTTGTAACAACCTAGCATTATCTCTAAGCGTTTTCTCTTCTGTAGCCAATCTGGCAATAGGCTGTAACTCTCTTATATATACCGATAGCAATACAGAGAGGGGTTACGACTCCTGTTTTCACAACTTCTCCAGATTTCCTTCTCTTCTTTCATGGTATCAGAGCCCTGATCCAAACCACAATGACTAGCAATAGTTCTAGTTCATCCTCAATGTCTGGAGCAGGTGGCATCATCAACATTGGAGCGACCGCATCAACAACAGCTGGGATTTTTTCTCCGGTCTCCACATTTGGTCAACTGATCAATGTGAAACTGGGACAGGACAATTATCTTCTGTGGAAAGCTCAATTTCTACCGTATCTACGCAGCCAGCAGCTGCTAGGATATGTTGATGGATCAATTGAAGCTCCGGCAAAACTGATCACTCAAGGATCTGGTGATGGAGTCACCATGATCTCAAACCCTGCTTATATGCAGTGGCTGCAAAGAGATCAGCTGGTCCTGAGTGTGCTTCTGTCATCTCTGTCTCAAAATGTCATGGCGCAGGTGATGCTACTGACTACTGCCCGTGAAGTTTGGGAGGCCCTCGACCGCATGTTCTCGTCAGGCGGTTCAAGAGCGAGGATCATGCAGATCCGTCGCCAACTCGCAACCATCCAAAAGAAGGATTTGGGTGCTGGAGAATTCTTCAACAAAGTCAAGAATCTTGCAGACACCTTAGCTACTCTTGGCCAACCATTGTCTGATGATGAGATTGCTACATATCTCTTCATGGGACTCGACAGCGACTATGATCCGTTGGTCACATCGCTGAATACAACAAAGGAGTCTCTCACCTTAGATGAGATTTATGCTCATCTCATGAACTATGAACTTCGTCATGAACAGAACAACATCGTTGTTCATCCTTCCGTTAACTCTGCATCTCGTGGCCGTGGTCGTGGCCGTGGCCATGGTCGAGGTGACAGTGGCCGTGGTGATTATGGTCGTCCTGATGGCGGCCGTAGCAATGGCAATCGCTTCAATAGTCCTGCCAATCGTGGTGGTCGTGGCAATCATCATAATCAAGGAGGACGACCGTTGTGTCAGATTTGTGGTAAGATCGGCCATGTCGCCCTCAAATGTTACAATCGCTTCAATCATGCTTTTTAGATGGAAGAAAGTCCAATTGCTGCAGCAGCATCCACTCAATCTTATTCAGTGGATTCAAATTGGTACTCCGACACGGGCGCCACTGATCACATCACAAGTGATCTTGATCGCCTCACTGTGAAAGATCGCTATCATGGCAGAGATCAAGTTCAAGTGGCCAATGGTACAGGTATGCACATTAGTCACATTGGTCATTCTCATGTTCATACTCCATATCAAACTCTGGCCATGAAAAACATTCTTCATGTTCCTCAAGCCTCCAAACATTTACTCTCTGTCCACAAATTTTCTAAAGATAATAATGTGTACTTTGAGTTTCATCCCAATTTCTTTGTCATCAAGGATCGAGCAACGAAGATGATTCTTCTGCAAGGGGAATGTAAGGGTGGTCTTTACCGTTTATCACCAAGCGCACTGGATCACATTCATTCTGCTCTCTCTGGTGTTAAGTCATCCATGGACCGGTGGCATTGTCGCTTGGGACATCCATCATCTACAATTGTTCAACATGTTCTCCAGCAGTTCAGTCTCCCAGCCTTTCAAGAGTCCAATAAATCTAATGTTTGTGATTCCTATCAGCAGGGCAAAAGTCATCAACTTCCTTATTCTTTGTCACAACATGTTACCTCCTCCCCTCTTGAACTGGTTCACTCGGATGTTTGGGGACCAGCTCAAGTTTCAGTAGGGGGTTTTAGATATTATGTCAGTTTTGTAGATGATTTTAGTAGATTCACTTGGATCTACCTACTGAAAAATAAATCTGAAGTGTTCCATGTTTTTCGTCAGTTTCAATCCCATGTTGAACGTATGTTGAATACTAAAATCATCACAATGCAAACTGATTGGGGAGGAGAGTACCGTCGCTTGAATCACTTCTTTAATCAAGTTGGTATTGCTCATCATGTCTCATGTCCTTATGCACATCAACAAAATGGCAAAGTTGAGCGTAAACACCGTCACATTGTTGAAATTGGTCTCTCCCTGCTAGCTCATGCTCACATGCCAATTCAGTTCTGGGATGAGGCGTTCGTCACAGCAAGTTATTTGATAAATCGAATCCCCACGAAAACACTTGCCTTTGATAATCCTCTCCACAAACTTCTTGGTCGGCACCCTGATTACACTTTCCTGAAGGTGTTTGGATGCGCGTGTTGGCCTAATCTCCGACCTTTCAACAAACACAAACTAGCTTTCAGATCTAAACAATGTGTCTTTGTTGGTTATAGTCCTATTCACAAAGGCTACAAATGTTTAGATCCTACTTCTGGTCGTGTCTATCTATCATGCGATGTTGTGTTTGATGAAAGTCGTTTTTCACTTTCTGAACCATCCACAACCTCCGCTACTACATCTTCCTCACAGTCAAGTCTGTCTCCCATTTTTCTTCCTTCTGTCACGCCACTGAGTTCAGTTGTAGGAGGTGAACATCTATTGACCAATGATGATTATGTGTCTACCTCACATTTGCAGCAACAAGAGACTTCTTTGCAGCAAGAGCAGCGAAAGGAGCATTCTTTGCAAGAAGGACAGCAAGAGCAGTCTCATTTGCAGGAGCTCTCCTCTTCCAATTCTTTACAACCAGCTATGGCGCAACATCAGCGGGAGGAGACAACAGCAACAACACATTTGCATCCTATGGTCACTCGACAAAGAGACAACACAAGAGTTCCCAAAAGGTGGAATGATGGCACTGTACCATATACTTGTTTAGCAGCCATAGCTGAGCCATCATCATACCAGGAAGCAATGCAAGATGCCAAGTGGAAACAGGCCATGGATGATGAATACAATGCTCTTATTCGAAACTCCACTTGGACATTGGTGCCACCGGACAAACAAAAAAATATTATTGATTGTAAGTGGGTATTTAAGCTTAAACAGAAGGCTGATGGTACAATTGATAAACACAAAGCCAGACTTGTTGCAAAGGGTTTTAAACAGCGAGCTGGAATTGATTATGAGGACACATACAGTCCAGTAGTGAAACCAGCTACAATTAGAATCATCTTATCTATTGCTGTTTCACAGGGATGGAGTCTCAGGCAATTGGATGTTCAGAATGCTTTCTTACATGGTGTCCTTGAAGAAGAAGTCTACATGAGGCAACCACCTGGATACAAGGATGAGAGGTATCCAAACTATCTATGTAAACTTTTGAAGTCTCTTTATGGCTTGAAACAAGCACCTAGAGCATGGTTTGCTCGACTAAGTTTTAAACTGCTTGAACTTGGTTTTGTGATCTCTAAAGCTGATGCTTCACTATTTGTGTTAAATCGAGATGGACACACAGCATATATGCTAGTCTATGTTGATGATATCATATTAACTGGTTCATCATCGTCTCTTACACAATGGATTATTGATCAACTTCAGAATGCTTTTGCTGTCAAGGATCTTGGTATTGCTCATTATTTTCTTGGAATTGAGGTCCAGAGGGATACCCAAGGTCTAGTACTTACACAGAAGAAATATGTGGGTGATTTACTTCAAAGATCATCTATGAGCAAGTGCAAACCTGCCAACACTCCAATGTCTTCCACCGAGAGATTATCAAGAACAGAAGGCAAGTTGTTGTCAGATCAAGAGGCCACCTTATATCGCAGTATAGTTGGGGCACTCCAATACTTGACTCTCACTCGACCTGACATTGCATTTTCAGTCAATAAAGTCTGTCAGTTTCTTAGCTCACCCACAGATGTACATTGGACAGCAGTGAAACGCATTCTGCGTTTTCTGAAGTTCACCATGTCTACAGGGCTTCGGATCAACCGAGATTCCTCAACACTTTTAAGTGCCTTTTCTGATGCAGACGGGGCGGGATGCCTTGATGATCGTCGATCCACAGGAGGGTTTGCAGTATTCCTTGGATCGAACCTTGTGTCTTGGAGCTCTCGGAAGCAAGCTACGGTTTCCCGATCCAGCACTGAGTCAGAGTATAAAGCCTTGGCAAATGTTGCAGCAGAAGTGATGTGGATTCAATCCTTGCTCAAGGAAATTGGCATTTTTCAGTCCAGACCACCATGTTTGTGGTGTGACAATCTTGGTGCCACGTATCTCTCAGCCAATCCTATTTTCCATGCAAGGACCAAACACATTGAGGTTGATTATCATTTTGTTCGTGAACGAGTTGCACTCAAAGCTTTGGATATTCGGTTCATATCATCTAATGATCAGGTAGCTGATATTCTTACAAAACCATTGCCGCTGAAGAAATTCTCTCAACTGAGTTCCAATCTTAACCTGATCGGTTATGATTGAGGGGGTGTGTTAAAGATAGAGTTGTAGTCTCTTCTGTATCCTAACTGATCATTATCTGTTGTAACAACCTAGCATTATCTCTAAGCGTTTTCTCTTCTGTAGCCAATCTGGCAATAGGCTGTAACTCTCTTATATATACCGATAGCAATACAGAGAGGGGTTACGACTCCTGTTTTCACAACTTCTCCAGATTTCCTTCTCCTCTTTCAGCGCGGCCCAGGGCGATCTTCTTGGCGGCCTCGGCCTCGGCCTCGCAGTGGTGCAGGTCGATCTGCTTGGCGGCCTTGACCTCAGCCTTGTCGCGGCCCAGGACGAGCTGCTTGGCGGCCTCGGCCTCGGCGCGGTCCAGGGCGAGCTGCTTGGCGATCTTGGCCTCGTCGCGGCCCAGGGCGAGCTGCTTGGAATTATACTTGGTTGTATATTATTTTTATGTAGGGAATGCAACTATTATTGAATTTGAAACACTTACATGTCTTGAAAATTATAGTAAAGTTTTGTGTATAGTTGATTGATCCTAATATATGTGACATATATGGTTTCTCCTTTCACGCATTATCCGACTAACTATTCGTGACCGAGACTAACCGTATCCGGAACGACCTGTATTCGCTCCGTATTCATGACCGAAGTAAACCGTCGCTAGAGGCAGAGGCGGAGGCGTCGGGCCGACCAGGCGCGCCTTCAAGAGGTTGGGGAACAGGGCGGCGTCCTGCCAGCCGTCGAGGTACGAACGAATCGAACGGTTCTTTTACCTCGTTTACAATGGATTCGTGTGTTATGTTTTGCTTGCATGCGCCTTTTCCCCCTTGCATTTTGATCAGGCATTGCCGGGTTTCACTTCCCTGCATGCTACGCTATTGGCTCTACTTTTGCAACCTTTCCCGCCTCTGATCTGTTGCTTCACATCCTTCATTCTTTCGGTCGCGCGCAGTTCAGTCTAGGGCAATCTTTCATTTTTAAAGATCGGTAGTTAAATTTCCGTCTGTAGATAATGAAGTGTGACTGCAGTTCTTTAGTTATGTCACCCTCAATGATGTTTAGCTTAGGATATACAGCCGAGAATTCAATCGTCTATTGGTGATACAATTAATATAGGTATAATTGATTATTTGTCACAAAATTGATGTGTATTTAATGATTTACTACGCCATGTCTTAATGACAATTTGGTTCTGGGGCTACATGTCAGTGGGCAGACATGGCGATCAAATACACATCAACTCAGTTCCTTCAAAGGTATTCATAGATCTGGATCACCAAATCTTTCAAGTTACTGCCCCAACCTAAATGTAGTGTAGTTTCCAGTTGTATCGCTCCAATGCACCTTTTAATGCTTCCTTAAGCTTAGCAGTAATATGCAGATATTTCGTTGTTTCTAAAACTTGTCTTCTTTGCATCTACCGACATGTGTTGTTGGTGCTAACTTGGGAGTCCCAAGTGCTGGGCCTAGGTTGAAAGCGTGGGTCAAGCAGGAGTAAAATCCCCTATTTCAAAAAACAGGTCTAATTTTAAATCTCCAGCATGATCCCCATATAGCTCATGCTATTAATATAGGCACCAAGCGCCATGTTAACGTATTATCATTGGCAACATAAAAGCTTCGAACATGTCAGTATTGCTCCTCAGAATTTTGGTCCATAAATGAAGAGAGTACCACTCATTACGTCCCTGTTTGAATCTTGTACTGAGGAGTACTCCTCTGTCCCACAAAGAGTGCATTTCTAGGATTTTTAAGACAGATTAGTGTGCAAGGTAAATGACCAATGTGACCCTCATTACTCCATACACAAGCATGTTGGTGCTTCGGTTTCCACAAGCACTTAAATGAGCATGCATACACTTACAGCTGGGCCCTACGAACTAGAAATGCACTCTTTGTGGGACAAAATTTGAACACTAGAAATGCACTCTTTGTGTGACAGAGGGAGTAGGTGCATTTGGTCCAAACTCTGCATTCTATGTAAGTTTGCGTCCGATGCCCTAACTGCAAACTTACATAGAATGCATTGAAATAACTATATTATATTTTTGCAAACAGAAAATCAATCTTTATCACCAACCATAACGTGGTTCATAAAAACGA